>OMNV01009223.1:51479-79711 GCA_900303265.1 Brotula barbata | reverse complement strand
CTTGTTATATTCTCGCACGTAAACAGAGCGGAATTATATCCAGTCCGCCGTTTGACAGCCAATGTGCCGAGTGAAGAATCAGAGAATCCATCCAAAGAGCGGATGCAGATACCTGAATTTCAGATCAGCACTTTCCTTAGATTCGAACTCCCATCACCTTTGTGTTGCGCTGAAAATTGTGCCACACACACCTCACACCTCCGAAAACAATAAGCCGAACCGAAAACATGACTTTGGCATCCTGACCAGCCGTGTGTAATATTTCGGTCTTTGGAGCAGATTTCAACTCTCTGCCTACATTCACGTTTGACCTAAATTGTGGTGTGCTGCAGCTTCCCCCCAGGATTGGCTTAGCATCCCCACAACATCGTTAAGAAATATCTGGGGTTTATTTTTTATTTTCTGCCCTCTTCCTGGCTGTTGTCACTACCTAATCCATGTTTTGGTTGTTTTTTTGTTTTTTTACGATATTTGAGAAATTACTGTTTGATTCCTGGGAAACGCTAAATTGAGCTAAATTAGAGCTACCCCACAGCCCCAGTAAAAGGAAATCTCTGGAGCTGCCACTGGCTGGGTGTGCAAGTGCTTACTGATCCAAAACCACTGTGTGTGTCTAAAATTAGACACGAGCCGTGTTCATGTGTGTCCGTTGCAGATGTAGTGTCACACTAATGAAATTACTTTGTGTATGAAAGGGGAATGTGATTAAACAAACAACGTCCATGCATCGTTTTTCAGACTCTCCTGCAGTTTGTCCATCTAATGCCAGACAACTCATCTCTGACATAGGGCTTTTAGCTGGATCAATAGATGAATATGGAAAGGACTTCTTATTTCGCTCTCAACATTACCATGGTAACTCATAAGACCATTTTCTATCTGTGGGGAGTCAGACTGTGCCTTCAACCTTTCCTCAATCTTGATTTAATTTGCTTTATTTTCTTCCTCAGGTCCTCACAACATGGCGGCTGTATTTCCTGGCGCCGAAGGTTCCAGCTAAGGTACCTCTCACTTCTCTTCTTACCGGATGAGGCTTTTGTTTCACGATCTCCACTAACATATTTATGTTATCAACTGAAATAGGTAGAAACTACGTTTAACTTCCTGGAGATTCGAGCTCTGAATTCCCACCCAGACCACCAGGTGAATTTAAACAAAGACATTGAAGTTGTATATCAGTCTTGAAGCACTGTAAACATCGATCAGCCTCAGCGTCTTCCATAGGTCTTGTTTTGTTGATTGTAATGTGATTCATGTGTTTTTCAATTTCCACGCAGGTTATTATTGACACAGACAAATCCACCTACTCGCTGAGGTTTGAGTCACGGGAACATCTCAGCCATGTGGTCAGCCATATTAATTTTGCTCTGTCTCGAATATTCAACAACTCCATTTTTGCGTAAGTGAGGTATAGATGACAGTCGTGTTTCATTGTCTGTCGAAATAATCAGTAACTTTAAAGGGGACACGCCCACGTTTTCATAGCATAATATATAAAAGGTATATTTACACGTTGCACATAAACACGCGAATGCGTACAATGCAAGTGAGCGAGGGTTTGACCGACATCCATGTGTGGCAGCGCAAAAGTAAAAGTTCTGTAGCTAAAGAAAGAGAGGCCAAAATCACCTGTTTTGACTCTGTGTGCACAATGATGTCGCAACGAGGCGGACAAGATCTTTTATCCCCATTTAAAGCAAAGGTTTGAAAATAGACCAACAAATAAAATAAAAACATAAATTTGATTATGTCCCCTTTAAAGAAGACTGACCTTTATGTATTCAGTTATGTTGGTAAATGCATCCGTCTGATGCCTCGCATCGTTTTCATTCGTCTTCTCATCCTTGCAGACCCTCCATCTGTCACTCAGACAGTGACCTTTCTGAGGGCAGCAGGAAGTATTCGCCCAGCTCGGAGACCTCAGTGGAGACCCAGAGGGCCTGTGGTAAAGGAGGCATTACAGGAATTCAAATGCATGCGCATGGGTTCATACACGTGTGCGTAGAGGCGAGCGCACAGTTGCTGGCAGACCCGGGAGGAAGTGTCTCACTTCACAAATCCTTTCCCAGATGTTCTTTATAAAATTGTCTGCCACACAAATAAAAGTGTCATTATGGGGACAGATTTGTCGGTGCGTTATTGTCTCGCTGAATGACGCAGCTGTCGGAGTCATCGAAGATTCTGTTTTTCTCTCCTGTTTTTCGCTCTCAGGAGGATTCTCAGAGACCTACGCTGCTCTGTGTGACTATAATGGAATCAGCTGCAAGGAGGAAGTGCAGTGGGTAAGAGCTGTGGGACTGTGCCTATGTTGATGTGAGTGCTTTGGGGCGTTACGCACAGCTCCGTGCACAAGATTAGGGACTCGTCTTTTGTGGCAAACAGGCTCACGGGTTGTCTTGTTCCTAGGATGTGGACACAATCTATCACTCCCAGGACAACCGGGAGTTCAATCTGCTGGATTTCAGTCATCTTGAGAGCAGGTGAGGCATCACAAGAGTTCATCCCAATATAGAGACATTCCCAAGTCCCAAGTATTTGTCTAATTTTCCCTCTTTTCCAGGGATTTGGCCGTAATTGTGGCGTCGATGGCCTACAACACCTGGTTCACCAAGCTGTACTGCAAAGACTTGCGCATTGTAAGTATGCTGTTTTATACCTCGCGGTGTTTCATCGTTAAGCAGGAAATACAGGTGGGATATTTATCGTGTGTGTTTTATCAGGGGTCAGAGGTCACCGAGCAGGTGCTGCACACAGTCAGCAAATCCTCCAGCCTGGAGGAGATCACTCTGGAGAACGCTGGGCTGAAATCGTAAGTTTCAATTCACTTTTTTCTTCTCTTTATTTCTTTCATCAATAGTCACCAATTCATTGTCGATGCGTTTGTCTGTACGTAACTGTGGGCCCTCATTTCAGAGACTTCCCTCAGAAGATGTCAGCTGCTCTGTCAGAAAATCCTGCCTCTGTTATCCATTCACTCAATCTGGCGCACAACTCTCTGGACAACCAAGGTATCAGGAACCATCCCAGAAGGGCTCAGGAATGTTTTCGGCTCCGTGCCCGGTCCGTATTTGGGCCCTGACCTGGCACAGTAGTAGGTACCTCACCGTAGACCAACCAACTGAACAGAGTGAATGGAGCACTGATCTGACCCACATCAAACAAGACGAACAGTTTATTTTTACAATTGTTCCCTTTCTCCTCTTTATTCTCATTTCTGTCTCCAACCTGATTTAACCCTCGTTCAGTCCTCTCTCTCCAGAGCTCCAGACTCACTCACACACCAGGCAGCCATATGAGTGCGTCTGGAGCTCCAGATTAGGAAAGAATAATACAAATAGATGGAAAAATAGTTTATTTTGCATTGCTTGGGGTGGATAATCAGGGCAGGGCCCCACTGGTTAGTCGGTCGGGGGGTGACGGGTCAGGTGGAATAGGTTGTTTTGGCCAGGGACAGCGCAGTTCCCCACTGATCACTGTTGAGACAGGAAGCAGTGCCCTCTACTGTGCCTGGTCGGTGCCCAAATAATGACTGATGAGGAAAGAGCTCATGGCTTTCAAACTTTTCAGGGTTTTTAATGGGGTCCTCAAATCTAGAGAGAGAAAGAGACCTTTTATTGTTGAGTTTTTCCATATGCTCCATATGAAATATGTTTTGAAAGATGTTATCTGGTGCTCCGTACTCGTAGATTTGATCATTAGTGAGTTATTGAGGGGAACAAAGCGTTGCCATTCCTGGTTGTTATGGCTGTGACTGACACTTTCCTCCTCCTGTGGTGTGTCATCATGTAGGTGTGTCAAACTTAATCCAGCAGGTGTGTCGCCTCAGTAAGGGACTCCGTCTCCTCAACCTCTCCAAGACCTCGCTCACCTCCAAAGGTTTGGGTGCTTCCCTCTCTTTTTCCTTGCTTGGTTTTTTTAAAAGTCAGTAAATCTGGCCAAGTTTGAGGAAAATCAAGGGAAACCTCAAAAACACAGAAAATCTTCGGTTTCTGCATTTTGGTCTTGCTATAACAGCGTAGGGAATTATGTAGCCGGCGTGCCCCCTGGTACTGTCTCATCTTACCTTGTCCCCAATGGAAAATTTAAATATTACTAAACCTGGCTGATGCTTCGCCCCGGTTCACATTACTTCCACTGATATCTGCTGCAGATGAGTATGAATAATGTAAGGACACAAAATGTTTGAGAGTGTTCTCTGTCGTTTAATATTGTACAACCCTTCCTGTCTCCCTCAGCCTGGTTCTCTTGCGTTGCTTTTATCTCCCTGTCTGCTCACCTTGCCTGTGTTTTTTTTCACCCCCCATCCCCATCCACCTTGTGTCTCAGGAGTGGTGTCTCTCTCTCAGGCTCTGTGCTCTAGCGACGAGTACTCCAACTCTCTCCTGCACCTGGACCTGAGTAAAAACCCAGGGGTCCTCTCGGGGGAGGACGCCTCGGTGAGACAGTGCAGCCCATCTGCAAACATAACACCCATTCCGTTCCATTTATGCAGCATCTTATCAGCTTAGCATGACGCCGGTTTCTCTCTTCCCTTCTGTTGGTGTTTGCAGAACTTGTACCTCTTCTTGTCTCAGCCCAACTGTCTGGTCCACTTGGATCTGTCAGGCACAGACTGCTGCGTGGACTCGGTAGGAACTTAATGACTTTGGATCAGCAAATTTTTCATTTGCTTTGTTAAGAAATGCATCATTGGCTATCTGCACTCCTCTGCCTAGAATAACTGTGTCCACCCTGTATCTCACGCAGCTATTTGGGGCTCTTCTGAGGGGGTGTTGTGCTGATCTTTCCTTTTTGAATCTTTCCAAAAACTCCTTCTCTCACAGGTTAGTCGTGTCTTTAAGATTGACCGGCACTGATTGTCATTGATGGTGTCATTATGTCCTTTTCTTCTGTAATGGGAGATCACAAAAAAGCTTTGTAGGAGTCACTGCGTCGTTATGTTTCCTCTCTGTGGAAGGGTGTGTCTCTTACCATTTAAAACCAGAACTCTGGCCGCTGTCTGCATAGATAAGACTCATGAATATTTAAGAGCGCTCATCTATCATTTGACACCACTCCCGCCTTTAACCAATGCAGTATTCCCTATTTTTCTCATATTTATCCAGCATGTCAACAACTTTGTACTCTGTGTGGCTGGGCTCATCCCACACATACGCTCTCTGTTTTTCTGTCTCCTCTCTTTAACATCGCATGCTTTTATCCAATAGAAAAGTGAAGGATACACTGCCGCTGTTTCGTCAGTTCTTCAGCTCGGCCTTCAGCCTCACTCATGTCAGCCTGGCCTCTATGAAGCTGCCCCCTGATGTTCTGAGGTACTTTGCATGCTGCCTCGTTCTCTCATCAAATCTGCTCCCTTTTATCTCCCCTCCTCTTCGGTCAAGACAGACTTGAAGTGTGAAGCTCTGCTACATCGTGGAAATGCTCACTTGCACCAACATGACCCTCCCTGCTCCCTCTCCTCATCTTTTCTCCATTAATCATCTCTCTTCTTCCTGTCTCCACAGGGCTCTCCTAACAGGATTAATCTCCAATCCCCATATTAATGATCTTCACCTGGACATCAGTGGCTGTGAGGTAAGGAAGATCTCAAAGCTTTTCAAAGGAGGTTAAAGAGAGAGTGTGGTTCTCGTCCCCAACTGGGGAGCAGACCTATATGCTCTTATTTGTATACACACCATGTTCCTAATTTTATTATTGAAGAGAAATTACATTATACGGTGCTTTAAACTCCTTGGAAAGAGATAAAAATGTGAGTTTGTCTCACTCGGGCTGAAGTGGAAAATAGAACAATTCCCCAAAGAGCAAACCTTAGAAGATTCGGATTCCTGCTTGTGCGCTTGTTGGTTTTCCCTCACGATGCCTCTCTCTCTCTCTCTCTCTCTCTCTCTCTCTCTCTCTCTCTCTCTCTCTGTGTCTCCGCTGTCCTCTCTCACACCAGCTGAGGTCTGCAGGAGCTGCTGTAATCCAGGAACTCCTCCCCAGAGTCTCCTCCATTGCCACTCTGGATATCTCGGACAACAGTACGGTGGAATGCCACAACACGTCGCACAGCTCCTTTTGACCTTCGTTTGTCCCCGGCTTATAGATCATGGAGTGTTAAACTGTGTGCGTGTGTTTTGTCAGGCCTTGATGCAGACCTGCTCACGGTGCTGCCATCCCTGTCAAGACACCCTTCCCTCAAACACCTCCAAATGGGCAAGAACTTCAACATCAAAAACAGGTGCCGCTGCTGCCATCTCTCGCTCTACTGCTGTTATTTGTGCGTTTCTGCATGCAATTCCAAGTGCATACGTGCTGTTCACAGCATGCTCCCGGTCGGATATAGAAGTATGCATTTGTCCGTGTGATTTTCTTCCATTTTCGCAAAAACCTGCCGCTCCTCAGGCAGGCAGCACAGAAGCAGCAGGAAATGACTTGTGCCAGCACTTCCAGTCTCATATCGTCTTTGTCTTCACGGTCTGTGTCTGCAGGGTACTGGATGAAGTCCTGCAGAAGCTGGTTCAGCTCATACAAGAGGAGGAATGTGTGAGTAATAGAGTTACACTTAACACGTCTGCAGTCATAAAAACATACTGTGAAACATTTAACAGTATGCCCGCACTGGCATTCACACGATGATAAACGCTCATCGTGTTCTGAAATCCATCATATTTACGTAGGCAATGATGAACAAAAGTCATAATGGTTGCTTCATCAGAGGTCAGCTAAAGGTTAACAGTTCAACACGGTTGTATTTACAAGTATTTGATTGACAGAATAAGTGGGTATGCCTGTAAAAAATGGATGGAAGGACATGAACGTATCGTTAAATTAGTAATAGTGGATTTACTTATTCACTAGCAGGTGATATTCGGGACTCCACCTGGACATACACATTGCATTATGTTTCTCAGGAGGTACTTCACTGTGTCATGAATTATTACTGGTTTGCTGTTACCCTTGCAGGCAAAAGTCTGTATAACAATGCACATATTGTAAATAATTCATGCATACATCATGTAAAGTCAAGCAGAAACATCACCATGTATACCACATTTCCTCACAACAGTTTATTATCATTTTGTGTGCAAAGTCCACTGTTCTCTCTCCTCTCCTCAATTTCCTGTTTACGAATCCTTATTTATTCTTAAACACACACACATACACACACACACACACACACACACACACACACACACACACACCTTCTGCCTCTACAGGCCCTGCAGTCTTTGTCCCTGGCAGACTCACGGCTGCGCTCTCGGGGCACAGTGCTGGTCAACGCTCTTGGCAGCAACACGTGTCTGAGAAAAGTGGACCTGAGTGGGAACAACATGGACGACATCGGAGCCAAGATGTTGAGTAAAGCCCTACAGATCAACACCACGCTGAGGTAAAATGGGCGAAACCCACGGCGAGAGATGTAGGAGGAAAACTTAAATGGAGCACGAGACAAAGAACACAAGGAGCTCTTTGGATTTTAAGTCGGGTTCTGATCTTTGCCCTGCAGGAGCGTGACGTGGGATCGCAACAACACCTCCGCGGCAGGATTTCTTGACGTGGCCCGTGCACTTGAACAGTAAGAGCATTACAATAGTGTCAAAGGAGTGACGCAGTACCGCACCTGGTAGAACTCATGCCACGTGGTGCAGGTTTGATTCTGACCTGTGTGCTTTGCTGCATGTCGTCCCCTCTCTCTGCCCTGTCCTCTATCTCTCTACTGTAGCTATCCAAATAAATTCTAAAAAAATATTAAATAATATTGCCAAGGCCAAAAAACCCAGACAGAATTTATCTCGGTCTGGTACATTTTTGAATAGATTGCACATGTCGGTGGTGAACTTTTTGCCCTAGATTTGACGCCTCTGAACCACAAGGATGGTGTGAATTTCCACAAAAGGCAATATGGCAGGCTTTGAACCAAATTGCACCAATTGATCATGGTGACTGTGTAACTTTGCAAGAAAGATGAAACATTTCACATATTGTCTGTTCTGCCCCGAATGGCACCAAAAGTTTTCGGTCCCTCATTTTGCGTTCTGCATCCTGTGTATTTACACCGAATCGTCAGTAATACCAGTAAACCCCACATAGCGTACTGCCCTCCACTGTAATGAATGGTAATGATCGTGATGTAATGTTCCTCTATGTTACAACGTTTAGTCACGCTTAAATCTGTAAGGTGAACCAAGCAAATTGTTCCTTTCCACTTTGCTATCTTAAATAGTCCAGACTTACCTTGAGGCTAAGGATGACATGGTTGCAAAGATCAAAGTATGACTCTGCATGGCACTGGAGAGATATTTTAGGATGAGCTCCGTCCAATGGGGATATAGTTAACTAAACCTTGGATTTTTATTTCTGCTGCAATAACTCATTTTTTTTCCATCTGTACTTCCTTCCTCTTCTGCTTTTTTCCTCTCTCAGTAATTTCACCTTGCAGTACATGCCCCTACCTCTAAGTGACATCACCCAGGCGTATCGCAGCGCCCCTGAGAGGACAGAGCAGGCACTGACCAAGGTTTTCATCAGTCAAACTACTGTCTCTGGTTTGCAATAGAATGCTTTTACTGTACTCTGGGTACATGTTAGCTTGGATCTGAGGTCTTTGAGTCCCAGTTTAATTTCGTGCCTATTAATTGGGGCTCTCTAATGAACTTGCGTAATCATGATTAACCCTCATATTTAAAAATAACAAGTTCCCTAGCTAACATTCCTTAGTTCCACATCAACGAATGTAATTTGGAAAGTTGGTGTTCATGGGACAGATTTCCGACAAAGTAATATAAAACACTTATCCGCGTTTGGATGAAGCATATATCTTCGTAAGGTCAAATTTGAGCATAAAGAAAAAAATCGTTTTTGGATTCATTTTGTGATTAATCCCAACTGACAGGTTTGACAGCTCGACCATTAATGTAAGTTTTGGATCGGAAACAAGCCGAGACTTGGTGTGCGGCAAAGAAGCTGCATCAAAAGACATAAAAGAGAGTGCAGGCTCTTAGACCTGTTGCGCAGTGAAAGGACAGATACTCTAGTTTTGTTTTTACTCTAAAAGCTCAGTGCTGAAGAAATCGATACGGCTCCATGGAGAACAGTGACATTGTCTAAATTACATACTGACCAGAAATGTAAAATATGAAACGATGGCAAATTGACTGATCCCCCCTTCATGTCAAAAGACTGATCTCTGCATCTTTAACTGTCTCACTGCAGCTGTGGTGTCATCATCTCCATCTCTTCCATCTGTCCTTGTCACGTTTTGCGGCCATCTCTGTATCCATGTCTCTGAATGACTCTCTGGTCTCTCTCTTGGTCCAGATCCAGCGCGCTCTGGTAAGGAACAACCAGACCCAGCGCTTCTCTCAGAGACAGGCCCTGCGTCTGCACCAGGGCCTGGTCACCAGCACCGCCGAGCAGGTACCACTGGTACCACACACATACTGCTGATGCACCGGTGTGTGTTTTATGCTTATAACTCATCCTTCCCTGCCTGTTTCTAAGGTGATGGAGCGTCTGTGTGTGCGAGTCCACCAGCAGGTGTCTGTGCTGCGCGGTGTTGGGGAGATGGAGGAGCTTCAAGCTGCTAAACAAGTGCTAAAAGAGGCCAGGAACTCCCGCGCTGTGAGTGATGTGAAACATATTCACATATTTACCATATGAATGCTGCCAAACCAAAATGTAAATTCAAATTTTCTGTCCATCAAATCCAAGCTGTACCCATCGCTTTGCGAGCTGGCTCACGTACTGTCTGTGGACGGACCAGTGAGGCAGAGACTGGACTGTCTGGCAGGGGAACTTGCCAAAGCTGCAGACAAGGAGCTACAGGTAGTTCCAGCTCTGATCACCCTGCAATACACACCATGTAGTTGGGTTATTAATCAGCAACATCATCTACAGGTTATCGTGGACTCAATGGTGTCTCTCTGTCGGGAGCTGTGTCCTTTGTCTTCTTCTGCGGCGGAGAGATTGAGTCCTTCACTCTCATCTGTGTCAGAGCGCGTGTCCATCCCTCGCTCTGCCATTCGCACAGCCCTGATGGAAAGAGCAGCGCAGGACATTCATCGAGCCCTGGAGTAAGACAGATCAAAAGGACGGAAAGGGAGGACATAATCCCAATTGGATAAGTAGATTAAAAGTTGCTGACTGTCCCTTTTATTCCTCTCAGGGAAGTGAAACTTTCTGTGGTTTCCTATCTCACCAACTCCATTGTGGACCAAATCTTGCAGGAGCTCTACGCCACCCATAAGACACTTGTAAGTGCCAAGCGTTTTATTGTGAAATTTACGGAGCCGCTCAATGAAACACAGATCGAGTGTACGTCTATCTCAGACCCGACAGGTGTCTCACCTTAAATGCTGGGAGGGGATAGAAGATGGGACAGCCTGGAGGTGGCACAGACACAGAGACTCCCTGGACATCACAGACGAGGAGCTGGGCACCAGCATTGTGAGTGCTGACATCAGGACGTGTGTGTTTGTTTTGTCATTGTGGATACGCGTGTTTGCTTTTGTCCCAGTTTTGTCCCTGATTATGCCAAAGGTTCAGAACTAAATTAGGAACCACTTTATCAAGAACTATCCAAATGGGGTAGCACACGGGTCCAACACGAAGTTCCTCTGCTGGAATTTGCACCACATTTCAAGTACAATAAAGCAACTACACCGCTACAACCGTATCATCCCCACAACACAAACACACAGCAAACCGCACACTGAGAGAGGTGTATCCCGAGGGACCGTGCTGTTGTCGAACGCTCGTCTCACACTGCCTGCATATGTGGCGTGGAAGCAGCAGAACAGAGCTGCCTCCCTTCACTGAAAATGCTGTGCAAATTCCCTTTAAATATTATTCATCTGGGTGACTGTTTGACTTTACTTTCTGTAGTTCCAAGATCTGAACAAATGCAGCCAGCATGTGTTTGCATCCTTTTGCCTCTGGTTGTTTGGACTGTAGACCGCTGCGAGCTGTACTGTGGTACAGGTCTCGGAAATGCTCGTTCAGTCTGTATACACTTCCAAAAATGTATCATTACATAATCAGAGTACCCACAAGTCATTATCTCGCCGCAGGCAAGCGGAACGCAGAAAATTGCTGAACTTTAGAAGCCTGCTTATGATGTTATGAATCATTCAGTGTTCAGGTAAACGTAGCAAGACTTTAGTTTCACTTTGTGCAAATTGAAAGTAAACACCAGTACTTAAAATGGTGATTGTGTCGGACAAATCTGGAAAATTGGTGTTGGCACAAAGTTCTGTTGAGTAGGAACTCAAAAAAGTGATTTCTAGGTCTTACAGTGTGTGAAAGGGGCTGAAATTCTTGGATTCCTGAACTTTTCCGGGTCCCCTTGAATGAGAAAGCGTTCTGGCATTTAAAATGTTTCCATGTCTTGGCAGCAACCCCTACAGATAAAGGTCAGAACCTGAAAGCTCCCTAAGTCTCTCATTGAAAACAATTTTAACAAAATTTGGATTGATGAAACATTTTTTCTTTGTGTTGTGGCATTTATCAGCGTTAGACCTGACGGACTGATGGCAGCACTACATTATCAAAAGTCAACATTTCTAATGGAGCTTATTCTTACACCGTAAGCCTGACTAACTTGGAAAGCAGTGATTGGCCCCAGGGAGCGTCTGCTTCATTTACGGCGGATCTCTCTTTACGGTTTACTGTCTCTCTGCATTTCAGCGTCTTTCTTTTGTCTTCCAGGACACCATAGCCATTAAAAAGCACAGCTCAAGAACAAGACGAATACGGCCTGTCTCCACCAGGCTGAGTGAGTACTATACCCTCTCTCCTCTGTTTCCCGTCGAGCTCTGACCCCATCCCGTCTCCATTAGTCTGCTTTCTGGTCTCTTATTCCTTCCCTCCTCTCTCTCACTCTCGCTCTATCTCTATATATCTCTCCGGTAATGGCTGGTTGAATGTGGCCTGAGCCAAGTCTGCCTCTATATCAAAGCAGTTGCTGATTGTTTCAAATCTGATGTGACATGCCCGATGATGGCACCCAGTACTTTCTACACTCTCCTCATCTCTACCTTCTCCTTTTCTTCCTTTGCCTTCCCATCCTCTCGTTCTATTTTCGCTCCGCGCTCTCAGGTCTGTGCGATGACTCCAGCTCCTCTCCGCCCCCCTCCGTTCCATCGTACTCTTCACCGTTATCTCGCTCGGCATCGTGGGAGGGTCTGTCAGAATTGCCCACTCAGGGTCTGCCACTCCATCACGTGACCCGGGTTCGACCGAGACCACCGCGGAGACACAAAGGCGGGCACATCACTGCTGAAACGGTAAGATGGGTTTGATCGTAGATGTATCACTCAGGTTATCATGTCTGTTTCAATACCTGCCTGTCCATCAACATAATATCATGCTTAGCTTCATTTCCCAATATTCAGGTCGGCTGGCAGCGATTTATTTCGTCGTCATATTTAATCTATATAAAGTGGATCCCTGCAGCTGGTTTATGTCACCACAATCCATATTTATTGTTGCATCCAGAACATAAAAAAATGTAGCCCACTGCATGAAACTGACCTCTCTAAAAAATGTGTGTGTGTGTGTGTGTGTGCAGCATTGCAGTGAAAATGGAGGAGTAAGCCCTCTTGATGATGGACTTCCAGATTTTTACACAAAAAGAGTCCTCCCTGATAGGTAAGCGATTCCTTTAGTGCTCATCCCCGTGTTGCTCTAATTGGCCGTCTGTTATTTGTATTCAGATAACAACACTTGAAGAACATTTTTTTACATCAAATTACGTGTTTACATTATTTTCAGAGCCAACAATAACTTTTCAAATTGAGTTTCCGCCTCGCATGCAGCCATTGATCTCCATTAATTTCTGTATGCTTGGAAAGCTGCTTGCGTAGACTGAAGATTGCTGGAGGTAGACAATCGATCACAGAGAGAATATTGTCACCTTTATTTCTTTGTCAAAGTTATTGATGCGAGGTAATTCAGCTGTAGAGGCTCGACGGCACTCCAGCGTGCTCTCTCTGTCTTCAAGGACGGCCCGACGTCCAAGACCTGACAGTTGGCTTTTTCAGAGCAAGAAATGTGTTTGTTGATTGTTTCTCTTCTGGGTTTGCTCGTCCAACAACATAACTCACAAAGGAGTCGACCTACAGAGCTTCTCAGGGTCTTTTTAAAAGCAGCAGCAAGGAGGGATTTTTAAATGCTCTCAGCTGCAGGACCAGGCATCCGTAAGTGACATTGACAAAAGGATAAAGGTGATGAAATGGCTGCTGATGAAATGCTGATGTTAAGCATTTAAGGGGAGTTTCACGTCTCTGCGCATTGATTTTTCAGGACAGGAATGAGTGGAAGGCGGTGGTCGTCTGATGTGAAGGAAATCTTGGTGTGCTTTGGGAAAAGGTCAGCAATGCAGGGGGAAAAAAAGCAAATCCTTTGGAAATACAGCTTTGGAGCACTGCAGCAAAGTTGGTATAGAGTTATGATTCAATCCTACAATATTTAGAAAAAACAAGCAGTAATACGTAAGTTAATAAAACAGAACATAGAAGTCAAATTTAACTTGAATTGAGAAAAATGAGGGTTGATAATTAGAATAATGGTAAAGTCTGCTAGATATTTTCAAGATGTATATTTTTACTATCTGCTACCAGATGCTGATATATATGCGACAATCAAATTTGAAATAATACTCGTCTCGTGGGCTCTATTTACGATTGTTGCAGTTACTATGATCATAGTAAATATTAGTATGTGGATTTTACATTTTCAGCTCCTAAAACTTCACCATAAAGACAAATGAGCTTTATCTCAGATACATTTATTGCTATTTATACAACAACAAGACATCTGTGATCGTTGCCAATAGCAGAAAAAGTTATACTTAGTTCTACTGAACACAGACACTACTGATGGAACTACTAAAGCAGATCTGAGGGTCTACACAGCACACAGGGCGTGATGCCGTGGTCATAAGCTTGTGTGTGTCTTTGGAACTGAGTTGCTTTGGTGAGATGAAAGTACCAGCCGTGAGTTGTGTAGTCAGCTGGAGACAGTTAGAATTGGAGTGGGCCCCAGGATGGACTCATCCTATCCGTGCACTGACTCATCCTGTGTTTGTCTCAGGTCTTTTATAGAGATATTTGATTTCAGAGGCGCACTGATCAACAGGGTGGATGTAGAGTTTTAAAAGGAGCGGCGGCGGTGACATGTGCATTATTGTCCGTGCTGGAAATGATCTCCTAGCAAATGTATTTATATATTTACCAAACGTAAGTCAAGTCCAGTGAATGTAGTTGGTTCCACTGTCCATCATCCAAGCTTCATTAATCTATAAACTCGCATTTGTGGTTCAGGCTAGACTAGAAGGGATTCATTTTTTGGCGAACGCGTCATAGGAATCTGCAATCCTTGTGCAAGAATAACGCTCTATTGAAATAATGCATGTGGTGAGCTTGTTTGAGATGTGAATATGACGTTGAGTGGAGTTTTGGTCTTCCAGGAGAAAAATATATAAATTAAATCAAATTAATGAGCTACCATATGTGAAAACACCTTCACATATAGACTCATAATGACGGGAAGCAGGTGTGCACTGTTGGTGCTGTAGCAGCCCTGTCAACTAGCTGATGAAGACCTACATAAATAACCAAGACTTTCAAGCAAGATGGCGTGAAAACAGCAGTTTTTAAAGAGAAGGTGGTTCATAAACACACCGACTGAAACCTCATCACGCTGTGTCGATCGCCCAGTCTAGGCCGCTTCATCTCACGCGCACTTTGAAGACAGCAACAACGACGACTAAAAAGAAATATTTTCCCTTTGTGCATGGTCATGGCGAAACTGTGGACAGTCCAGACATCAGCGCCTTAATGAGGACCTTCATCAGTGCAAAGCCCCCGAGAAAGACCACATTAAAGCCTCTGTGAGGCACAATTCAGCACGGGGTTCTGGCCACATATATTATGTTGGATGCTTTGGAGGAGCACTGTAAATGCTCGCTGAACTCATTGTGGTCCAAATGCCATTTGATCTGGTTGAAACTGCAATCAGACCTCTGTCACAAGCACCCTGGGGTAAACACGGTGAATACAGTAATTTTGTAATTTTGAATAAATCCACTTTAGGTACGTCATGTATGAAGAGATGTAGCCTAGCAACACTGAAATTGTGAGTGTACAGGTGGTACAGTGGACAACAGCAAGCATGAATGGTGATGATAAATAAAATGATGTATTCTAGAGATGACCCGTGTACCTTATGTTTGGATTTCTGTGCCCCCCCCCTCTCTCTCTCTCTCTCTCTCATTTCTTTTAGTCAGCTTTCCTCTCTGCACAAAGCCCACTCTCTGAGGAGGAAGAAGAGAAGAAACATGCTGGCCATTTTTGGTTTCCGTAAAAACCGGAATCAAACGTTTTCCTCCCAGCTCCCAGAATCTGAAGGGGAGATGCATGGAGAGGGTTGTCACACTGTGGCTACAGCTCCCACGGGGTTTGTATGCATCATAATTACACACTACATTTTGTGTACACATTATGATTATAGATAGCAATGTATGACAACACGGCACGTCTTAAGGAAGCATCAGATACCAATACAACACGTCCCAAAGATCTCATCCATCATCCTCCAATATTTTATTCTACATCTTCAACTCTTCTGCTTTTTACCCCTTTCTTACTCTTAGTTTTTCAGCAAATCCAAATCTCCCTCTTTGCTTTGTTGACACAGTACATAGCTGATAGCTTCCAAAGCACAGACAGGCTGATACCAGTGTGTGTACACAGATGCACATGACAGCCGGTGGCTCAGAGTTTGGATCCAACAGACAGCCAAGTGATTAGAAATTAACACGTTACTTGTCGGATCCATATTACGAAAGCACGATATGTCATTTCTGCCAGAATACTGTTTTAGACTAAATCAAGGGCCCTATTTAGACAACCTATGGGGCTTTGGGGGCGTGTCCTAGTCCAATTTGCTATTTAGATGGCAAAGGGTGCAAATTATTTATAGGTGTGTTTTGGGTCTAATATGTGTGTCTAATGTATTAAATTCCTGTGTGTAATCCTCCAACCTCAGCACAGCCACAGAGAATGTATACACACTTCTTCAGCCCCCAAGGTCTGTTGCCAGAGCTGGATCTCCTGGTGAGGGGGCCGATGGTAAAATGAATGATCACCAGGGGATAAGTGCCCTTGTGTTGAGCCCACCACCAGCGCAGTGCCTCCCACACCCAGGCATGGGAGGAAGCAAACACCCGTTTTATTCTCCAAAAGAGGTAAATCACTAAATCCCACAACAAGTCCTCAGCCCTCTGCATGTTTACATCATCCTGTGCCTGTTCTTGTTTGATTCTGACAGAAGTCTGAGGTGGATGCTGTGCTTGAGCAGCCGGTGGAAACAGACAGGTACTGGGTGGACGACAAGCAGAGGACAGAAGGGCAACACACAGAGAAGCAGTGGATGGAAGGGAGACAGAGTGATCGACATGCAGAGAAACACGCGGAGAAGACGGCTAACCAACTGAGGTTAGATGAAAGGCTGACAGAAAGAACTTTTGGAGAGACACGAACACCCAGCTACTGGACCGAGAGTAGACATCCAGAGAGACACCTGGACAAACAGTGGACTGTTGACAGACACACACAGAGGCAGATTGACAGAAAGATTGAACGACAGTGGATGGGTGGCAGACAGATAGACAGGTCGTGGTCGGAATGTAGGCCAGCAGACATGCACGTTGATAATCAGTGGACGGAGAGCAGACATCTGAGCAAAAAGGCAGAAAGACAAGTCCAGGTGCTTCATTTGGCACAAAGACCGCTGCCCCCATACCCATCAGACAGGACGCCTTCACCCAAACAGGAAACGGAAGTCCTGAAAAGCCCCGAGGCAGATTGGCATCCGTATCAACACGACGTTCAGGGAGAGAGACACGCCTGTCCAGACACTGTTGGAGGGCACACGGAGGGACGGAAGGTCTCCTCTGGACGCGCTGCTCACTGTGCGTCTAAACCGGACCCCCCGCCGCAAAGCAGCAAACCCACCCTGTCCAAGCTGAGGCAGAGACATCGGCAAGAAAGCTCAGACACAATACCAGGTACTACACTTCTGTCTCCATTAATGAGAGTTTAGCTTTACAACTAGCTTCACATGGCCGTATTTGATTTTGAATTAAGTCGCTACAATACAAAACCACAAACCTACAACAGCTGCAATCTTTAATTTGGAGGTCTCGAGGAGGAAGGAGAGACAGAGAGAGATGTGGGAAAGGTGGAAAAGAAAGAAAGAGACAAGGGAAGAGATTTGGATGGTCATCCTCCTCCAATCCCAGAGAAGGTTTGCAATACTTATGGGTGTTGTTTGTTATTTAATTACAGATCTACATCACTTTTACTTTTTTTTTATTCTTCCTGATCTAATCAACAGCCAAAGACATCCTCACATGTGACTTTTTCAAAAGAATCAGCCAATGAGAGGAACTTACCTCCTCCGCCTGTGCCGCCTCCTATCAACAGACCTGTGCATGGACTACCGGACAGAGCTGCAAGTCAAGGTGCTCACATTCAAACGACAATACAATAAAACGGGTTCAACACTGGACAATTAGAGCAGAGCTGGCTTTTTGGAATATAAAATAAGAACATAATAATGTATAATCAGTATAATCATGATCATCTATTTATGCATATGATAGCAAATCTATACTGATATACTGTATGTCGTCCAGGTGATGAAGGACTGAGACCGCAGGCACCAGTCAAACCACAGAGGAACAGAAAGGCAATGTCTTGTGACACAGGTAAACATTCTGAAATATACAGCATTTTTTAAAATCATTTGACTAAAGAGGTGGAATATACAGTAATCGTGTTGGGTATGTGTGTCTTGTTAATTATCTGGTGTGTAATCAGTCTGTTCCTAACTGTTAATTTATGTTTCTTGTCCTCGCTTAACTCAGGCACTGACAGGGAAAGCCCTAATAACCTTGAGAAGCCCCCAAATCGCAAACCCCCTGTGAAAAAACCTAGAGTACCCCAAAACAGAAATAAGTCACTGGACTTGTCTGGTACACGTCTCTTTGTTTATATATTTGTATGTTACACATGTCCTGTTTGTCAGATCAAGTGGGTATGCGTGTTTGCGTGTGTGTGTGTGTGTATGGAGGTTTACATGCATCACATGATGTCTTGTTCATACACTATAGACATACTGTATGTCAGAATAGATGCTGTTTGTGTATGTATTTCCGACTCAGTTATCAGTGTTTCTACATAAGTGATCTGTTAACCAGCGTTAGTACATGCGATCAGTTCTGTCAGTTGTCAGTAATGAGCCTTCTGCCCTCATTACAGAAAGCATCAGCTCAGCACCTGGTCACAGCGAGCTGTTGTGATGGATGAGAAAAACATCGGCTGATGTCTGGCTGCAGGGTTGTCTTGACAACCGTGGAGCATTTCAGCCAATCAGGAAAGAAGGAAGCGTATGAAGAGGAAAATATACCAGTGCGACATGACAGACATCATAAAGCATCTTTCAGTGTGTTTCTGTCTTTGTTTTCCTCTCACATGAATCTAAACTTGCTCAACTCTTTTGTGGCTTCAGTATCTGAACAGTGTTTGCTTCATCGTCTTTTATGCTGTGGAGCCGACGGACGGGGCAGAGAGCTCAAGCATTGTGGCTTTGCTAGACTCAAGAGAAACGTCTTTATTAGAATGTTGTTTGTACATTTGCAATGCATTTTTGACTGCTGACACAGCTGGTTGCCTTTGTTCACACTTGAAAATGAGTTGCTTCTCGTTAAATGCAACTTGATGATTTATATCTAGTTTTGCTTTCAGGAACTGAAAGGTAATATATTTTATAGAAAATAATTATGTATGAGCACCCTCACAGTATGAATAAAACAATAATCAATGAATCTGCATTCTTACAGGTTAATTTTATAACATATCTCTGTACATATCTGTACATATCTGACACCAGATTCCTCTGGTGTCTGATGTGATTTTTTTGAGCCTTCATTGTTTTTACTAAAACCATTTGCCACAATTCTTCTCTGGACAGGACGAAAATTGTGCGTATGAAGATCTTCAAAAACTGGATCACATGACAATCATGTGATCCAATCAAGTTTCTCAAATCCCTACTGTAATCTTTAATGCTCCCACGGCACAGCACCAGTGGCAGCCATGTCCAAAACAGAGATAAACTAATGAGGAGTTGAGACATAGCGCAGACAAGGGAGAGCTGAGAAGAGGATGCTGGGTCCTCTGTTTAGGAAGCTGGCTACTAGAAGGCACAATGAGCCAGGAGCAGAGATCCAACTGACATCGCAGGAGATCATGAACAAACCAAACAAACAAACAAACCACTCGATGGATAAAAGTTCTTCTTTGTCTGTTAGAGCCAGTCTGGCTCTAACAGTGTCATTTGTACTTTTGAACCTCAAAACATTAAATTATCAAGATAATGGTTGACTAAAATCCACAGACAATCAATAAAAACAGTTTTCCGGCAAATAAAGCTGCTATAACCCATTAAACTTGTTCTATTCTATTTTTGTCAGATTAAAACATCATACCGAGAGTCAAGTCAAGTTTTATGTATGCTTTCATTATTTGGTTCGGTTCGACTCTAACATAATGTGCTAATTCAAGTCAATCTAAATTTTCATTTACTTGGCAGCTACAAAGTATATCAAAAAAACATGGATAACATTGTTATGAAGACTTGGGCAACATAAAAAAATAAAAGAGAGAAAGAACACAAAGCAAATTAAATATATATATATAACGTTGTACATCCTTGTCAGTTTTGTTTTATTTGTTGAGAACCACAGTAGATAATGTAACAAGTATATCATTACAAATAAAATTAATGTTCAGCTCTGAACTGAAGAGACTGGAGAGAGCTGAACTGGTTTGGATGACTCAGAAAGGAATTAATGCATATTATGATACTACAGTGTCTTGTAAAGCAATTTGTAGAAAATTAGTTTACTTAACTTGAATCAATTACAGCTGAATTGCTTAGTTTTATCAGATGTTACCTAAAACGTAGCAACAGCGCCCCTGTGGCCAAAGATATACTACATAGGCGGGGCGGCGCACCGTCGGTTAAAAACTCCTGATCAGGTGTAGTTCCCTTTTTGGACACCGTGGCGCTGTTTGTGCGTTTTTAAACGGCAGCGTTGTGGCGCTGACTTTTCTGCAAAATCTGTCAAAACGATGAGCAATTCGGTGCAAATTTTTCCCAGTTAAAATATGATAGTTACTGGAATTCAATTGGGAGGATGGAGCAGTACAGAATATGACATAATCTTTGACTGAGTAAACAAAATCAACAAAATCTCTAAACAAATCTAGATCTCTCCCTGTCATGTGTGTCTCGTCCATTCTAGTTTGTTCCACTGTAACTGCACAGTTCAGTTTGTAATCCGTCATTCTTGTAAAGTAAGTGAAAACGCTGCATTTAAATGTATTGAAGGTAGATGCAAAATTTGCTTCCTGTAATCAGAAATGCCTCCATAGGTTGTCATAGCAACTTCATGTATTCCATTGTCAGATAATGTGAAACAGCAGGGGGCGACTGATCCTTACAAATAAAGGAGAAACGTGTTTTGAGTGTAGCAGCAGTCTTGCAGGTTGTCATTAGCAACCAGGCCATGGCCTTTTTTTTCCTGAAGATGCTGTAATGACTCAGATGCAGCTGGGATGTTGCCAGATAATGAAGACTTTTTTTTATTAAAATGGAGATAAAGAGATACTTTCAGTTTGCCTGTAATTTGTAACAAGCAGAGAGGTTTTGGGAAGTTATTTCTGTAGTAAATCTAAATCAAATTGCTCTGCTCACAAATTATTTCATGTCTGTTTGGTGTTTATTTGATAAATTCTCACAACATGACATGTAGCCAGGCACAAGATAGGAAAAGTATGTTTACTTTAATTAACCTAATTGATATAGTCTTCATCTCTGTCAATTATTCAAAGTAATTTTGAAAATAAAGATATTTTAATATCCTGTAACACGCAGAGAAAATCTATTCAGAAATATTGCAGTATGCCAGTATGTCTGTATGAACAAAAAAATAAGGTCCTCCAGAAGAAAAATAACATATCCAGTTCTGATCTGGCATGATTTATGGCAACCTAATAAAATAGTATGTCCACTTAGCCAACAAAGAAGCTTTGGAGTTCAGGTTCTCTTCAAACATAACACTGTTAATGGGTTTGAAAAGCTTTAGCTGAATCCTATGGACGTAGAAATAAAATGAATTTGGTTGCAGCTTTATTTATTATTTAGTCTACTTGCAGCTGTTTTGGTTTGCTCCTTAATGAGACTGCTGTGTTCCAGTTGAGCAACATTAAACCAAATAGGTGTGAGAATGCCCTTAAGAGGTTGATGAGTTATTGGTGAGGTGCTACATCGATAATGTACTTTGGTTTCCTCATAGATGAGCTGAAAGGTTCGTGACCCACTGATTGGGTTTGTTTCTCTCAAAATGGGTTTCTCTGAGAATGAGTTTCAGTGTTTTGTTCATTTAATTTGTATTTCACACTATTACCCTCATTTCTTACAGCTGGTGTGAAGGCACATCACATCACATGGGAGGCACCCGAACACATCCTCCTCTTCTTATCATTCTTTTGCTGTTACCAAGCAACATGATCACATAAAGGCCGAGGAAAGAGTGGAGCCAAAGAGAACATGTGTGGGTAGAGGCGAAAGATGTGTGAAAATAAAAGGATGCAAACACTCCAAAGAAGCATGCATGATCTGATCACATGATTCCTCCATCATCTCTCCTTTCTTCAGGGGGTATGAAAGAGGGAACAGTAAAGTTTTCTACTGACATTTTAGTACTAACTCATGCTTGAAAAATACTGGATTCTGCACCTGAAAATACTTGCTCTAACTTTTGCTTGAATTAAGTTACATGAAATTTTCCTCCGTGCTGTCGTAAGACTAACTAAGTCTCATTTTAACAGCAGGTCTGACCATTATATGGGAAATGACTCACAAAAGCAGACAATGAGAAGATGCAGTGTAATTTAACGTAATTACAACCGTGTCTACGAAAGGTCATAAGTGAGCTGTTCAGCAGGGTCGTCATGGGAACCGTCTCACTAATGGATGACAGCACTGCTGTCTTTGGAAGCACCTCCGCCGGCTTGTTAGACAGAGGCTGAGGGACCAACAGGTAGTTTGCTTCAGCGACTAAGAGACAAACACGTTCACTATCATACGCAGATCTCACTTAAATTATCCATCCTCAGTGTCTCAGGCATGAAATTTAACAGGTTATTAGCTAGACTATTGTCATCCCAGGCAAAAATAGTCTCTATTGTGGTGATTACACCCAAGGAATCCATGTCCAAGGGAAAGAAATTTTGATTATTTGACTTTTGGTTCAAAGGTTTTTTGGGCAAAAACATAATAGTGACTATTACAGCTTCAATACAATGCTGACCAACCATTAATCTAATGGGTTTTACCGTTGGCCACGTCCGACCCATTCCTACAATATAAAACCACATCCATCATCAAGTTAATGCGCTATCAGAGAAACATATATTCTGGATTGAGATTCATTGATTGTTTACAAAGAGAAACAATCTAAATGCTTACATTAATGATGATCATTAACTAAGGATCAATCTTATACTCTCTGAGGACATAATCATCAGGATTTATAACGACTGAAGAAATGTCAAAATAGTTTGCAGTTTACTAAATCATCTTGTAAAAATACATTGACAGTATTTCACGTGATTGGATGTGATCCCCCGATGAAAATGTTCCACTGGATTCACACTAAATCACACCCATCGGAAGTTTAGTTTGGGGTTTGTATACCTTGTTGCGATTTTTAATAAATACTTCTCTTAAATCCCTGAATCTGGATCAGAATCACCACCCAAATTCAACAGGTTGTTCCTTGGATAATGTCCAACCTGCCCACCAGGTTTTTGAAAGTCAGTCCAAATCTTATTTACCTCACCTCGGGCGTCTGTGGGAGGATGTGAAGAAACAGGGCAGCCCTTACTTATGGGTGGAAGAAGGAGGGAGGGGGCGTGGAGAGGGAGAATGAATTAACAGATTTAGTGTTATCTCTCAGACTGGGATAGGGGCCAAAGTATCGACCACTTTAATCCCTTCATCCCCATCTCCCTCCTCATCCCTCCTAACCTCTGTTCCTGTTTGTCTCTGCCTATCTGTCATCTATGTTTGTCTGTGTTTTTTCTATTCGGATTAGGGTCCTTTAATACATGTGTTTGTGTAGTTACACAAAGTGAACCAATGGTCACATTAAGCTGTGTGTTTGGCTTTACAGCTATCCAGCAACAGATCAATGTTATTGTTGCACATACATTAACTTCCTAAACTATGAGGTAACCACTCATGGGTCCATCTGTATTAAATGTTATCTTAGATTCTAGTGAGAAACTCATATTTCCAAAGAAGACAAATATATCAGGGTGCATTCTTGGGAAATCTGTCTAAAAGGATAATTAAACAAAAAACAACAAAAAAAGGGCATGGCTTAAAAAAATATGGTTGATTATATCAATTACATTCTTTTATAAATCATAATTTCTTTTTTTTTGCCTTTTCTATACTGTTCAATCATAAAACAGCCCATTAAATTTATCCAAAATGCTTTGAATAACTCAGAACAATTAAAGCATACTCAATTATCAGTTCATTTTCCATTGTCTCAGTGATCTGGTGAGGGGGACAAGGTTCAGGCTGGGGTGACTGAGGTGATGGTAAGACCACTGACAGCTTATATCTACGTTACAGAGGCTTTATGAAGGCATGAGTAACTGTTAATCAGACACTAGGTTCAGGGGTGGAATCAGCCCTAATTCCATGACTAGCCTCATAAGTCCACTCACAATGAGACCTTACACGTGGACAGCACTGGTAAACACACACACACACACACACACACACACACAAACACACATACACACACACACACACACACACAGCGTGACCACATGCAGACACAAACACCAGTAAGATGGTACGGATTAAAAATCAATAAGACAGTAAACAGCTGAATAGGTATGAAATTAGCCATCTTGTAAACCTTAAATAGGCAATTTAAAGCTTAACAGTTGAAGTGATGGATTAGATCCCTGATACAAAAACACTGAGATTAGAGGCAGCCATGAGAGGGAGGAGGAAGGGGGGAGGTATAATGCATTACAAACAATGTTGTCAGTGGCAGTGCAAATGCAGAATATGTCCTTTATAATCAAATAGTGTTTACAACTATAAGACAGAGAGAATAAAATAGTGTTTACAGCTATAATTGATGATAATGAGCGCCGGGTGTGCTCTGCTACATTTGTTTTCTGTCCCGGTCTGTAGATTTCATTTAAATGTAAGCAAGTTTATTGGAAACCATACAGCTGGGGGGCATCCTGCTGATATTACAGACATGAGTCAAGTCAGGCATAGAACAGCACATTTCTGAATAAATACGTGCTATAACACAAAATGAATGGATTTAAGTCTCTTATCTAATGTCAGATACAAGCAGTCATATAAGGCCATGTAAGGAGGATGAGCTATTGTTTAAGAATTTAAATTAATAGAGTGGATTTCAAATTTCCATGTTCTTACCATGGCTGTAGTTTAATTTACTTCTTAAATGTGCACAAAAAATGCTGTCATCTACTTCTACTCTGCTGGCAAACTGAGTGGAAAGAAGCCACGGTTTTGGAAATCGGGGAATATCAATTTTACAACTTGGCAATTGCAAGCATCCAGGGAGCCATATTCACAAGTAGAGTAGCAAACTGGATTCTTGAATGGTGAGACTTGTTGAGGAGGAGTTAAGATGCAACTATTCAATAAATGGTGTGGCTAAGATAAAGACAATGAACTGAGAGCTGCTAAAGACTTTTCTGCCGCACTGTCTGATAAATCAGATTCATCCTTGTGATCAATGCTTTCACACACAGTCATTGGCTGAAGAAATCAATGACAAGGAGAGCAAACAGAGAAACAGAGAATAAACAAAGAATAATGGTGGTCAAAGGTTAAAACGAACCAAGAACATGAACACGGTGGACAGGCAATATGACGTCTATACAATCTGTTTTCTCGCCACTGTCATAAGTGTGTGTGGGTGTGTGCACGTGTATGTGTGTGTAGAGAGTGAAGGAGACAGCTCCTCAGAAGGAGGTGAGACGTGTAAGCCTGAAGCTTGTAGCAGAGTTAGTCAGGATTAGGACATCTATCTGTGGGATCAGGCAGAGTTATTGGGACCCTACAAGCCACAACCTCACACCATCTGTGCAAACAGTCCAGGCCTGTCCCCAACTGTGTCTCTTCTGGTCTCTCCTCTCTCTCTGCCTGTGGTCTGTGATTCTCTTGTCCTCTCTCTGCTGTCATCTTGTGCCCTCTGAAACCAGTGCCTCTGACTGGGTCTTTACCTTTAATAAAGTTTCACCCACTGCAGCCCCTCGTGGCATTTTATGACCCTACTTGACCTTTATAGCTTTAAGAGGATAAAGGCTGGTGAAGGATATAAAGAGGTGTTATCAGGGTGACACAGGGGTCATCTGCCCATTGATGAGTTTCCGGCTCCAAAATCTGAACTGATGGAGACTTAAGCTTCGAACACATACGATGGCTGCGAGGCCTTTGTTAATACTGACAGTGTGTCTATCCATGTCCATGTGTGTTTCTAAGGGGGGTTTGTGCAAAATATTAAATGTAAACCTGTGTTTTTACGGCAATATGGAGCAAAAAAGTAGATAATATATCATGCAAGCACACTGCAACCACTTGAAAGGATACAGCCCTGATTGTCAAACCTTCGTATGGTACTAAAGTAAGATGCAAATCAATGAAACTGGAACGACTGATGATGTCACATTAAACACAAGTTTTTGCAAAGGCATTGTCTTCAGGAGTATTTTATTGCAGCGAACGTTGTGACTGGTCATGAGAGAGAAACACACACAAAAAAGTGCCTGATAACACTAATGATTCTGTTTTGTTTATCTGACACTGGAACACCTAAATGGGGTGTAACCATGATTATGATTAGAATTAGGATTAGGACTCTGCATGAATTTATCAATATATTATGTTGCGATATACAGTATATATAAATTAGACATTTAACATCATTTTAATAAGGGCAAAAGATATAAGAAAATGGAACATTCATTTATTTAAACATAAGCTGTTGACCATGTTATTATTTAATTCAGTATAATACGAGCACAATACATTGTTGGGAAATGTCGATCAGCGTTAAACCCAAATGATATCATTCAAATAACCATCTTTTTCACATTTGTGCTTCTGCAATGCAGCTAGTAATGCAGTCATAATGCAGCTCTCTCAGCTGCACACAGACTCTCAAAGCACCAGCAAGAGTCTCGGCGGTTAAACTGAAAACATCCACCTGACTGTGAGGTGAGGTGGTTTGGAGGAGAAATGTTTTCAGGAGGGCAGTGTGGTATGAGGTAAGTTCCTCTGTCTCCCCCTCTCTTTGTCCCTCACCCTCACGGGAGGCCCTGTTGGTTTAGCGGCTAAGCTTCCCCCGGAAACACAAAAGATGGAGAGATAGAGAGGCTAAACTAGAGAAAGAGAGGAAGAGGGAGTGAAAAGGGGAGTCACAACTGTTGGGATGCATTTTTTTAATAATGTGACACTGAGTCTTATTTGGTCCTTGATATTTTACTTATACCATAATAAGTTATTTTTGTTTGAGAGATCCAAATGTGCGTTCATAGTAGTGTAAAAACTCTAAAATGAGGTGAAATTGTTGTGCTGCCTCCATGAATAAGTTGTTTGGTTTACTGTTCAGATCAGATTTGTGAAGACACAGTGAGATGCTGGATTAGCAAGTTCATCTTTTAATCATGAGCCCTGAGAAAAACCTGTGATGCCATTTTCTGGGCAAAAAAAAAAAAAATTCAATCACAGATTTTGAGCCAAACTGCAAAAGACAAGCCACAATGGAGACACTTTTATTATGATAATAAAAACTGGTATTTCAAGCCAGGACTGATCTAATCTGATTATGTTTGACTGCAGATGTTGAAACATTATTCTCTCACCAATTATCTTTCTAATAATTGTGTTGCTGCCTGTGAAAAAGAAAAACTGGCAGGTACTTTAAACGTGGAGGAGCAGTTTTTGAGCCGTGACCTTACAGAGATTTATCTGCGTAGGTGCGACACCAGCATCACCGGTGAAATGAAAAGTGTGAATATTTCACCAAATTATGTTTAAAAATAGGTTTGCTGCCTCCGTTCCTACCTTAAATCATAAGACTGCTGTAGAGGACCACTCTTCATATCAAAATGATCCTTTTCCTAACTTTGTGAGTGTTCATTCCTCAAAATAAATTTAACGTGGCTTTCCAGGAACATATCAGATATTACACAATTACAGCGAGCTAATAATGCTGCCTTCACCTCAAATTACGATAATCCAAAAATGATTTAATTCTGGATGGTTCCAATATCCCTGTTATTTCTTTTAAGTGGTTTTAAAGTTGGATAAAACAACCTTTTGACAGATTTTTTGCAGATTAAGTTTTCATTCCTGCAGCAAAACATTCTGATCTAAGATTGTTTTTTTTGTGGCTTTAGACAAAGTTTAGGATTTTATAGTAAAAGGTGAATACCTCATAATTAAGCAAACATTTCATGCACAAATCTGAAGCTGCTCCTCCTTGCATCACGACTGATTCACACACACTGAAAGTCCACTGTGAGGCAGCACAGAGTCTCCGGTCCTTTTTGTTCTTTCATATCTAAGAGAGACTCTGGATCATTGGATTATATAGTCGGTGACATCATGACTGTGTGTGTGAATTTGTGTGTGTGTGTGTGTGTGTGTGTGTGCGTGCGTGTGTGTGAATTGTTGTCATTTACACATGAGAAACTTCCTGTTTTGTCTGACCATGTGTGCTTGTTATCATTGTTTATAAAGGATAATATGCGAAATAAGAAAAGAGAAAAAAAAAGAAAAGAACTAAAAGAAAAGAAGAGAACAGAGAAAACAAAAGAAAGAAAGAAAGAAAAGAAAAGAAGAGAAAAAAGAAGAGAAAAAAGAAAAGAAAAGAAGAAAAAGAAAAACAAAGAAAAGAAAAATAGCAACAGAGAATGAAAATAGGAGGAATGTCGGGAGAGACAGACAGATAGGGGACGAGGGAGGGAGAGACAGAACAGAAAGAGAAATAGAGACAGACAGGGAATCAGAGAGAGAGAGAGAGAGAGAGAGAGAGAGAGATTGGTACC
>OMNV01009223.1:0-51392 GCA_900303265.1 Brotula barbata | reverse complement strand
AACAGGGATTTGCAGCAGGGGGGGAAAGACAGAAAGGGGGCAGTGGCACTCAGAATGCTACACACATGCACACACACACATACACTCTGTGTTCTCTCTGTGTCTCTTTCTAAACGTGTCAGTTGATTATAGTTGTGTGTATGTGTGTGTGAGTGTGAGGGGGGATGTTGAAAAGAGCTTGAAACCATCCTTCATCTCTATGACTGACGGTAAGATCCATTCATTCCTGCCACTCCGTGATCTTTCTCTGCTTTCATTCTACTTCTTTCTCTCTCTTTCACCTCCTCTCTGCCGTTGCTCTTTTTGGCTGCATGGCTTTTTGCCGTCGCTCTGCTCCTGAGCCAGGCTGAGGCCTCCATGGAGCCCCGGCACAGTTGTGCTTTCTGTTACCATCCACTTTGAACCGTGAGGGGCTAATTTAATGAGCACTACAGCAGAGTCAGCAGTCAAAAGTGAATTTTTAATTAGATGTTCGATGATAACCGCTGTGTTATATTTGAAGGCCTGTGATTATTGTTGTGAGATGAAATAGCCGCAGTACTTTTTAATGGAGACACCATCATGTTTGTAAAATATTAGAAGTACAGATTGATACTCTGTTTGGTCTTTGAAGTTAGAAACTTAGCTAGAATGTTACCAAAGCTTTGACGTCACTTGTACATGTGTATTATTATATAAAATATTAAAGTTTTTTTCTATGATAAAATGTTCTGATCGTCCAACCTGACACTGGCATCCTATACAACTTCATTACGTTTAACATTATTCTCCTGGGGATTCATTTATCATAGTTAGTTGAGTTGTGGACTCTGGATTGAACTGTGGAAATACCAACAAATGGATTTGGTGTCCTTAGAGTTGTGGAGATTTCTAGAAATATTATGAACTGTGTGCTCTTTGTACAAAAAAAGTTTTTAGATTTATTTTTCTAGATAAATAACTACAAGCTAATAGTCTCGAATCTCTTTCAGTTGGGAGGGATCATTTAATTAAGCAAAACTGGACTCTTTATAGCACATACCTCCACCAAGGCTAAACAAGCTGAACAAATTAGCCTTAGCTTTATTTTTTATGGTCCCACATTTTTGTGATGAAACTGCTGTGATGGGGAGAAGGAAATATTTCCACCAGGAAGAAAAAGAAAAAGAAGAAAAAGTTAGTTATGATGAATAATAAGAACAATTCTACTACTACTGCTACTACTAATAGTAATACTGCCAATACTACTAATACTAATAATAATAACAATATCAATAGGGGTCAAATTCCCTCAATGGACATAAATTTAGATATGATATAAATATGGTGTGTACAAATAAGCCATATTTCCTGGTTGAGATCGGTGTATTACTGTTTGTGTAATCCTACTACCTCATGAAATTTAACTTGTTTGTTTTACTATCATTAATCTCTTCTTCAAGAGCGAGCTAGCCAAGAGGGCATGCAGCATAAAATAATAAGAGCTAATATATTGAAAGAAAATGAACCAACTGAATCTCCACAATCATTAGGTCAAAGATGATATTAAAACAGTTTTTTATTTGCTTTCACACATGCCTATGTGTGTGTGTGAATGTAATTCTATAATGAAGATGTGTGTATAAAATGGCAAGGGGTTGTCTTGGATTAAATTAGCTCAGATTACAAAACAAAACCTTAATATTTACAGAAAAAAATCTTCCCATCATTAATTATATCATGTTCTTTTCAGAGTCGTTATTTTTGCGTTCTTGTTTTTCTACAGAACAAGGGAGACACAGACAACACACACGGGGACATAGAGTTTCTCACAGAGGAAACGCACCCCGTCCATTTCCTGGAATCACCACTGCTGCTGTCTATGAACTCCACTAAGAGTGACGAGTGGACCTTCAATCAGTCCTGACACACAGAAAAACACTTTTGAGGTCCCACCATCCACAGACACGATGTCATCTCCTCCCATCCCCATAACCTCCCTCCCTCCCAGTCCTCTGGCCATGGAGTACCTAAACGACTTTGATCTCCTCAAATTTGAGGTGAAATCTGACACTCCTCCCCTCCCTCCTCCTTCTGTCTATCCCAAATCTGGCCTCCCCCATGACCCCTCAAGCTCTCCATATACCAGTCATCCTCCCCAGGATTCCAGTTTGAGTTCCAGTCCTTATAACTCTCTGCCACCCTCACCAACACTCAGTGACGCCCACCCTCCACCCTCAGGCTCTTCCTCCCTTTCTTCGTCATCCTCCTCCATCTCTTTTCCCTTCTCCATCTCTAACAGCTTCACCTCTGGTGTTAGCTCCGGCTCTCAGGGTAATGTGGAGGGCAGTCCGGTCCACAGCGGGCCACAGGGTCCCACCCCGGCCTCGCTGGAGGACCTGATCTGGCTGGCAGCGCTGCAGCAGCAGTTTGGTGGCGAAGTGACGGGCCCCGCCACTTTGCTGGGAGCCTTGGGTGGGGTGCCAGAGCGAGGAGAGAGAGAGAGGGGGCCTGCCAACGGTTACCTGGGCTGTGAAGATGCTGTGGAGGCTTTACTGAATTCTGCTGCTGCAGCTGTCAGCTCGCAGGTACAAATCAGTCTTGCCTGTATGTTAAGATCATGCTAAGTCTGTCTATTAAAATCTTGCTATAAAATAGAGCCATTTCTCTTCCACTAACTCTTCAACACTTTTTCACTCCTCTCAAAGTTCCCTAGTCTTTCACAGAGTTCCAGCAGCAACCTTGGAGACTCCAGCAGCGACAGTGGAGGTGACATCTCCTGTGCCAAGGGGACAGACATGTGCCATCGCCCACTAGTCTACCTCTCATCTGCACCTCCCTCAATCTCCAACACTGCCCCTGCCTCAGCCCCCTACCCACAACCACTTAGCCCACAGGGCCGCCTGCATCATCATCAGCATCATCATCAGCATCACCACCATCAGCATCATCCACATCACCCTATGCATCACCATCATCATCACCCACAAGTCAATCAGGTACACAGTAAAATGCCTAGAACCATGGTGATGATGACAGTCCAGAAGAAGAGGCAAAATTTAATAAAAGACAGGAAAATAAAGTGATGTTTAGACAAGAGGCACATAGGATCACGCAGCAAATGAAGAGGATTAGGGCTTCAGAATATTGTTATCAATGTAGTTGAAATATCACTGGAGGGAAGATTTGATCTCTTCATGGATGGAAAGTGAAGTGAAGTTACTTTGAAGCCATAAAGTTTTATTCTCCCATAAAATTGTGGTTTTCAAAATACGTGCACATACGTCCTGTGGTGGTATTTCACATTTATACTTGTGTGCCAATACTTTGAGATGCTCTTAACCTTTAATAACCACCACATATAATCCGTGTTCTGAGTCTACTGAGATCTCTCTATGCAATATATGGAACAGAGTGTGAGCTTATGATAATATCTGCTATTATTGCCAGTAGTAATCCTGATAACTGTCACCCACACTTAGTCAGATTACATGACAGATTATGGACATGTGGAGTTGAAATGTGCCCCCTAAGAGACAAGCATGCTCACACACACGTACACATAAATTACCCATACAAAAGTTATATTGTTTTTTTTTTTTTTTATTCAAACTCTGATGCATCGTCCATCACATATGTCCCTCCATGATCATCTGCTATACCCTGTGGAAAATTAACATTCACAAATAACGTATTGTCTGTGTTATTTGTCTCCATCTGTTAGCATGGTGGGGTGAATGAGCGTTTCTCTGATGAGCAGCTGGTGAGCCTGTCAGTGCGGGAGCTGAACCGTCACCTGCGTGGAGTGAGTAAGGATGAGGTGGTTCGCTTAAAGCAGAAAAGACGCACGCTAAAGAACCGTGGTTATGCCCAATCCTGCCGCTACAAGCGCTTACAGCACCGCCACGCTCTGGAGTCTGAGAAACACGTGCTCACACAACAGGTACAACACACCCCACACACCATCTCTAATGCTCATTGACTGGGTCCCCGTCACATTGACCCCACTGTTACATTCCAACCAGTAATCTTACAAGACAAATATCAAAAGGTAACTTGGATTTACTAACCGACTGAACTCCGAAAAAGCACCATAAGGAAACTATCACTGGAAACTTTTTGGGATTTTCTGTGTGTAGTAGACAAGGGAGAGGTGAAAATTAGCCTGTGCTACATTTCTCTCTCAAGCTTTATTCTTTTTTTCTTTACAACACGCTGCACAACACAGAGACAAGAGAAACCATAGTCGTGCACTACACCCATTTATTTATGTCTATAATTGTGTGCAGTAGAGCTGTGACCCAAGATATGGATCCACTACAGATCAGGATTCATTTTGAAAAATCTGACTGATCTCAAATACATTGTCTTTATCAGTACCCACAATCTTACAAATTCTGAATTGTATTTTTTTGCTTTGCCTTGGGTTACCTCTATTCTTCTGTTTGCTTTGTGTCTGTGGGGTTGCTGACATCACAGCACCTCAGGGAACAGAGTGAGCTCGGAGTCAGACAGCAGACGGTAACAGAAAATGTTCCAAAGTATGGCTGCACTTCACTCAGCAGCAGGAGAACAAAAGCAAAATGCTTGAAATGTGGAGCCTTCGTACGAGTGTTCTTGCTACAGATCAACAATCACAGCATAGCGCACAATTAAAGCATTGCACAATTTTCAAAAGTTTATAGTGGTACAAGTCCAGGTACCACTATTAACTACACGCACTCTAACTATACTTTAACGCAGTGCCATCAGCACCGATCACTTTACCGAGGTAACAATCTAGCTAGCGTCATTAGCAGTCAAACTCGCCAACAGGCTAGCCTACTATCGTACATTAGCTAGCCGTTTCATGTTGGCTCGTTAACAAACAGGACAGTTGTTGTGATAACGTTTCTTAGGCCAGGAAAAATTCAGTGACATAAACAAGTACACCAGAATATTGCATGTGTGGATAATAGTATATAAGGAGAATTGGGATGTAGGAGTAGAAAAAAAGAATTAGCTTGAAAGATACTGTGACAGCTAACCCCTCTTCAGTGAGAATGATCAACGACTTAACATTTACCTCCATATGATGCAAAAAAAGTGCACAGTGTCAGAACAAGTTTCACAGCAATTGTACAACTGATGTAATTTTCACGCTCAATGTCCACGTTGTGAAAGTAGTGAATGCACTTGCGCCCATCTGTGCGCTCAATAAGGAGTGGTCAAGTAAATTGTTAGCGCATTGCTATCATGGGACATGTTTGCGGATTGTGAGTACATTTGTCGATTGTCTTCTGAGAGTTAGAACTAGTAGAAAAATCCAATGAAATCATCTGAACCTTCTGTGTTTGACAGCACAATTTAAGGACAAAAACACATCCCTCACGGAACCTTAGTGTTTTAGTTTTAGATTTTAATATCTGTCAATAAATGAATGTCGTGCACTGAACACAGTTGAATTGATCAGCGAATATTCATCAGTGATGATCTGGTTTTTGTCTACAGTTGGAGCAGCTACAGTGTGAGCTGACTCGAGTGCTGAGGGAGAGAGACGCCTACAAGGCTCGCTACGAGAAACTCCTCAGCACAAACCAGGGCTCCAGCGACGCCCCGCCAGCCCACGCCAGCAACCCACCTTCCCCACCCCCTGACTACTTTCTCTGATTTTAACCTGAGGGAAGAGCAGACAGAATAGAAGAACAAAGCTAGATCACGGGAGCAATCAATGATGAGTAATCAGATGTGGGGAAGAAACCAAGGAGGGCTATGTGTGTGAGCGTGTGCATGTGAGTGTGTGTGTGAGAGAGAGAGTGAGAGACACTGGCAAAAAAATACAACTGTGCAATTCCTTGAGAAGATTGACCGATCATTTGAGTTAAATTTGGCTCTAGGTTGCTTCATAGACTCAGTTTTACTTCACTGTGAAGTTGATAGTTGCACAAAAACCGACTGAGAGGTCGAGGACGAGCCAACGAGACCAGTGCAGTGGTGACCAAACAACCTGTTGCACATGAGTGCAAGAGCTCATGCGTGAAATGTCTTTCATTAAAGGGGGACCCCAGCAAGTTTGCACATCAAATTCAGTTTGTTGGTCTTGGTAGCCGCTAGGTAACTGTACAGAGGTGTTTGTGCTTGTATTTAACTTATTTTGGACCAGCATCTACACGTTGGATTACACTGCTGAAGAAGTTTTCTTGGTTGAAATTTTGAAAGAATATGCAAAGAAGCTGTGTTATGACACATTTGAGAACCCCTGTGATGTCACAGAGGTTTATTTTCTTGACTTTGCACTGCAACCTCTACAGCCACAAAAGCCTTTACACAGTTATTTTCGCCCCAAGATCGATAAACTGAATTTACCGTGTACAATTGGCAGCGTCGTCCTTTAACTTTATCAGTAGTTCCACTGCTGACCTTTTGTCTATGCAATATTGTATACTTGATATACCTGCAATTTACTCTCCAAATGAGTGGTTGAAATGTAGTTGTGTTTTTTTTATAATAAGCTGCTAAAGCTGCAAAGGTCTGAGTAGTGCAGTGGTGCTGGATGTGGAGTGGTATGGGTTTGGGCAAAGTATCCGTGGCATGCAGTTTGTATTTGCCAGCTAACATTTCACAGTTGCCTATCGAAATGTTTCCGATCACCATAACTTGTTATTCTTTGTAATATGAATTTTCACAGGATAAAGAATGTACAAGGATTATTTTCCAAATAGTCAAAAAAAATGCTCTTGTGTTTTAGTTAAGATAAACGTTAAGAACTTAATTATGGCAGAGCTTCCAGCCATTAGCAGCAATGAAGAAATATATGCTGTTTGCTCTCTCTGACTGGTGTTATATTGATATAACAAGAGGTTCATATGCTTTCAGTGAAGGCTCCACAATAAAAACATGAGAAGAAGTGGAGCCGATAGTGTGTTTAACAATCAAAACGAGAAACCGGTTGGACAGTGTGGCATGATTCGTGTGGTTGTGCCCAGTTCTTAAGGATAGGAAAGCTATTTTTGGATAGAACGAACACCTCAGTAACAGGAACAATCATCATATTAACGCAACATGCAGCACCACAGAGCTGGTCACTGTGGACTCAGGTACTGTGGGCTCAGATGCAAAAACAGAAGAGGACGAAAAGGTGCAGGGATGAAATTCTAAATCACCAGGGTACATGCATTAGAGCTATTTATTTTGTTTGGGTGTAGGTTAATGAAATTGATCTATTTGTTTTATTTATTCACTTATTTATTCAGTATTTATTGTTTATTTATGTTCTGATTCTACTTATTTTACTTTTCTGGTTTCTCATTTTATTTCATTAGTGTGTATTTTTACTTTACCACAGTTTATTATTTTATCCGATTATGATTAGAATTAACATAATTTCAATGATGATGGCCATTATTATGGTTTCCTGCTCATACTGTAGTGTGGTTTCATATACATATGAAATAAACAAAGTTCTTTACCATCCCTGATTAGCTGTTCCATGTTTTTGTATTCAGGCTTTGCTTTATCCTCGTCTCTGAGCCATTTTCAGTCTTCCACAGGCCTTTTCTCTTCCCTCTGGCTCTTTATCTCTGTCCCTCTATAGTGAAGCAGTGACCCTGGGTGTGAGCTGTTTGGGATGACCTCATCTTCAGCTCTGCCTCTGTGTGTGTGTGTGTGTGTCTCTCTCTCTCTCTCTCTCTCTCTCTCTCTGGCCTGTATAATACAGGCAGGATTAGGGTTATAATAGCGCCATGGCTGCTCACTGCCGGAGCCTATTGTGGCATTGTGTGTGGGAGGGATGCACTAGCACTCCACTCGCTCGTGGACATATTCACATTCTGACAGAAAATATGCACAAATACGCTCCTTGGGTGGGGAAATAGAAATTAGTTGATTTTGTCATTGTGAATAAATAAATCGCTGACATGGTCACATATCTTCAGAGAGAGAGAGAGAGAATGGTTGTAAAGCCTCTTTCTGCCAAATGACATTTTGAACTCGTGCTTTCAATCGTGTTACCCTCGGAGAACACATAATTAGAACGCCTGTGTCATGCTGCCCCCTAGCGGCTCAATTCCAAACCGTCTCTAGTTTAGTCTCGTCTTTCAAAGGTCAACTGAGCAGCTTTAAAGTGGAGTCACGGGATCTTCTGATTTTATCACACTATCAGAGCTGAATGCCTCAAAGACATGTGTGTGTGTGTATCTGTTATTCCATTTTCACTGCAATACTCCAAATGTGGTGGGTATTATGCATCAAATCAGTGAGTCATTTAAGACACACATGCATGCGCGCACACACTGTCAGTGCGTGGTGATGAATGTCTGTAGAGCTGGACCTGATCAATGCCGTATTAGTGTCGTGGCAGGAAAAATGTGTGGGCTGAAACAGTAGCACCTTTTCTCTTCTCTCTCTCTCTCTCTCTCTCTCTCTCTCTCTGACTCTATCAGCTCTCTCACACAGAGAGAGCAAGGGAGAAAGAGAGAGAGAGAGAGAGGAGGGAGAGGAAAGAGAGTGCTCAGCTGAGAGTTGTCGTGAGCAGTAAAGTGACAGGTGGGAGATCACACTGAGTCGGTTGATTGGGTGGCTTCAGTGAGTGGGTGTTGGTAAACACTTTTGGTGGGGGAGGGAGTTTTTGTCTCTCCGGAGTCTTTAGCCGCTTGATTACAGATTGCAGATGCCGACAGATGTGCCCGAAGACAGGCTCAACAATGAGGAAAAGAAGACCAAGGTAGGAATATTTAATAAGCAAGTACCCAGTCGGGGGAGGGAGGTAACGTCGTTTATTTCTGCAATTATCATTTTAACATTATGATGCGCGTGTGTGTGTGTGTGTATGTGTGCGTGTGAGTGCGTGTGTATGTTTCACAGATGTTCTGACAGACTTGATTTGCTTTGTTAATCACCACAAGTCACAGCTCTAGCATTATGCAGCTCGAGCTCTGGGCTGTGTGTGATATATGATAAATATCATATCTATATAGACACTGCCGTCATCTTCTATAACGATAAAATGTCCTCTACTCCAGTGTGACAACATGACACTGTCCAGCACCCCAACTGTCCGTAGAGGAAGCACTCCTCTGCCCATCAAGCACCAACTGAAACGAGAGGAGGCTGTCCATGATGATTGTGATTGGACCTCGGGGGCAGCTGGACCCTCTCCATCGCCAATCAGCTTCAGCCCAGCCTTGGAAGACACTTTGACCGTTGCTGTTGAGTGCAGACCTGATGGGCCGTTGAGGATTGCCTTGCTGGGACAGAACGGGGTGGGGAAGTCATCCCTGGCCATCGCCCTCACGGGTGACATGGACAGGACTGCGTCTGTGGATTCTGACGGTGTGTGTGACAACTTTACCATAGAGTTGAATAATACTGCAGCATGTGGCACAAAGGTAAATAACTCACACTACCCATCTCCCATCTAGAGACCTAACTGCTCCTCTGCCTGTCCACAGGGGACGGTTACGTGCGCAGAGTCACCGTGGATGATGAGGAGAGCACCATCATTATCTATGACAACTGGAGACAGGTGAGCCAAACAACAGCTCCCTGCTCCCACACTGCCTGCTCATTAGGCCACTGAGCCTTCGCTCTCGCTCTGCTGCTCTCTATCTTTGTGGTTTATTGGCAGACAAGAGAGGGCCTGGGGGCTGCAGAATCCTTGACTAAAGATGGATCTTTTCAGATTGTACTTTTGTCTTATCTTTCCCAGTGTAATGCTGTATTTGGAGGAGTATATTTGAAGTGCTTTGTGTTACACTCTGAATAAGAACAATCATTTCCCAGCTTAATCATCTTGTTTAGTCAAGGTTTTTGCATGAGTAACTACATCAATGCATAAATAATCGTGAACAAGTGGCAAGATCCATCCATCCATCCATCCATTTCCAAAATCAATGATGGGCCCTCGTGTTATTCCTCTTTCTCGGTTTTTGTATGTGTATGGCTGTACGGTTGTAAATTTAAGCTATATAACCCTACACCTACCTTTAACACTGTGTGATGTTTTTGGAAATTAAAGTCAGAAATGGCTTTGGAAATTCTCCACCCTGCCTGCACCACACAGAGTCCTGGTGATCACAAGCGTAAAATTAGAAAACAAGGAAGTTTCTAAGTAATCGTGGCGCTGTATAAAATCTTTTCAAATTAAAATGAAATCCCAAAAGTTCTATGATATTTGGTTACCATATTACATGTTTGTTGTACTTAGATCATCTTTGAAACATCTTTAAAAGGATGAAAACATAATGGCCTGACTGTAAAAGCTCATTATCTTGTTGTTTTGGACATGTTTTTCCCTGCGAATAGTTGAGAGGCATCTGTGTGTGGCTGTGAGAGCGAGAGCTGCCCACAGAGTGAAGATGTTATGACTACATTATCAAGTCGCAATTAATGTTTCTGCTTTGGGATGATGTTTGGAAACACACACCCTCACCGCACAATCTGTCCACCTGCTTTGTAAAATTAAGCTCTATCTCCACCGTTAGTGTGAAAAAGCCTCCATGTTCACTTCACTGTCTGGGCTAAATGTGAGTTAAATGAAAAGTCAAAGATCATGATGGCTCTGAATTTAAGCAGTTATATTTGAAGGATTTACTGAGCTATTAAGGGATTTTGTCAGAGTTAGAGAGGATTAAAGTCTGCACCGGCTGCTATTTGGTCAAATTTATTCATTCGTTTCCTGATGCAATGTATCATACCTTTGCATTTTAATGGAAAATATTCTAACAATGCTACTTGTGTGCCTCCTCAGGACTTGTCGGCTCTGCAGTGTGAGGTGTGTGTTCTGGTGTTTTCGGTGACAGACAGGAGGAGTTTCCACCGCACGGCTCAGCTCCGACTCCTCTTAAGGGAGACTCAGCCCCAAACCCCCATCATCCTTGTTGGTAATAAGAGCGACCTTGTTCGCTCACGTGAGGTCACGTCTCAAGGTAAGACTTCTTGCTGCACACAATGCTCCCTGCAATGGAACATGGCATCTATTGTTCACTGTTTCCTACCATTGTGATCTACACCATTAGTGCTGCCATTTTCAGATCTCCATCCCTGTCTGTGAAATGTAATGTAGAGTGCAGCATGAAATATGCAGAATCTAAACGGAAATGTTCCTAATGCACAACAGTGAGAGATTAAGAATGCATTGTAATTATAATAAATGAAGGCCACTCACTCACACGCACACACTCGCACACGTCTATATGCTATTCAACCAGGGGAACTGCTTGTACAGTACATCCCAAACTCCAACAGTGACACTGGAGTTTAATGTCTTCAAATTGGTGAGGTGCTTTTGAAGATCACAAGGATCTCAAATAATATGTCCGTTTTATCTTCAGATCACTTCACATATTCTGCGTGTTTCTTGTCCTTGTTACACATGGAGTAGCACCTCTGGATTTTCATATGCATAATTCAAAAGGACCCTCAAGTTCAATCAGTATTCCTGCAGCCTAAAAAGTACCAAAAAAAGTAGTATGGGCTTCATCAAATGGGGTATTAGCTATTCTGGGTAGTGTTCCTATTATTTTGACTATTCACTGTTAAAATTTGTCAGAGCTGTTGGTAAGGAAGAGGTATAACATGGCATTCTGTCAGATAAGATTCAGAAAAAGCTTTGTTTCTGTATGTGAGTGGATAAAGCCTAACCATCGGGTTTTTTATATCTTTGCTCTTTACTTTCTCCACCTCTTCTCTCTCATCTCGTCCATCCTCCGTGCATCCCAAACTCTTCCCTCAGAGGCCATGTCCAGCGCAACCCTCTTTAACTGTCTGTATTTAGAAATCTCTGCTTCCCTGGATCATCGAACCCCAGAGCTCTTGGAGTGTGCAGTGCGACTAGCCAGGGGCCAGGCACCGTGGCCCCCGGGGAGCAGTGCTGAGGACATGTGTGGAGGAGGCCTGCGTGAAACCATCACTTCCCGTGCCAAACGTTTCCTGTCCAGCCTGGTTCCCCGCTACCCACGGGAGAGAGAAGTGGGCAAGTTCCTGAGGCAGAAGTCCCGATCCTGCCACGACCTGGGGGCGCTGTGATGTGAGCATAGTGAACAGAGAGAGCTGAGAGAGATTCACAGGAAGGAGGGGTGTAAAAAGCAAAAAGAACGGACATTAGACAAAGATGCGAAAGGGTTACTGAGGACATATGAACGTGGAAGTGCTGGACTGATGGCAGGCCGATGTTATCAGTGATCATCAGGTGCAGAGGAAAGCAAATAGAATGACGACAAAATGTACGGAAATATATGGGTAGAACACAGTAATTTCATACAATTTACAAACACTGAAGCAACTAACATTATAACGCTACCGCGTAATTTAATACATGTACATGTAAATAGACTGAAGTAGTGATACTCAGTTGCCACCCTTATATGTTTTAAGCCCTAAATAAATTGCTTTTTCCAGTCTTATTGGGGGTTATTGCATATTTGTTGCTTTTGGTACTGTCACATTTTGAATGTTGCAATGAATAGTAGAGTAATAACAATTATGCAACCTTGTAAACACAAACAGTCATAGCCACTCATATTCATAACTTTTTAGTCGGTTAGACTTTGCCGTTGACTCACATTATTTTTTTCTCTCAGATATTGTGGTGTCCATGGTGATGGGAATAGAATAAAATAGAATGCCCTTTATTGTCATTATACAGTGTAAGCAGTTAAATACTAAAAGCTGAGAAAGGTGGGGTAGGAAAGAAAAAAAACTGGAATTTATGGAAAACAAACAAATTAACTGTGAAGCAGGAGAGGCAAATATGGCATATAGGGTGATTGTTGCTATGTTACAGTCGTCAAGGAAACGTAATCGCTTTGACACATAACATTATATCCATTTCAGCGGTGACTGCTTGTCCCCTTTTTTTGCCTTGCATATCAGCTTGGTGATCAAATTTTATTTTTTATAGTATAAAATGTATATTTAGGAATTGAAGTAGCTCAAGTTTAAATGCAGAATTTTGTCAACTACCTTTAAATCATCTGTACCAGAGCGGTTAACCCTCCCATCCATAACTATGACAAGATTTAGCACATTATAGGTCATCGTAGCCATTATTACTCAAAGCCAGCTTGGCTGTAGAAAATAATAAAATGGTGGCATGACATTCTGACTCATTCCCTTGGCGACAAACTGCTGAAATGGATAAAATGCTTGGATTTGGAATGCCAGCAGGGTACAGGCTCCCTCTTGTGGCAGCATTGTGGTACCTACAACGGAGCAAATTCAAGATGATCGAGGCAAACACGGGAAAGTGAGAGGTCTGATTGTGGACGTTTCACATGTGCGTTTGACAACCAAAACTGGAACATGGACCCTGGCAAATCTCATTTAAGTGTTTTGTGAAATCTCAAAATTCCATAGTGCCTCATTGGCAAATTGGAAGATGAGTTTTCTTGCATATTTTTAGAGCATGAATTATTTAATGACTTAAGAATGTCCATTCCTTTATAATACAAACACAATGGGGGCAATTGCTAGTTCTGATCCTAGCCAGGGACCATTGTGACCATAATATCTGCAATTGTACAACAGTTACGACTGGAAATTGGAACATTGACCCATTTACGGCAACATAATGTTTTCTTGACTTGAGAGCAATGACACATTTGCTCAAATGAAAACATTACTGAAAATTCATTCAGAGACTTGTTTAAGAAGCTTACTGTTTTCTTTAATGGAATGATTTTTGAAGTAAACATTTAATCGACAGTTAGTGAACATTTCTTTTTTATGGTCAACAAGAAGACAAGACACTGTCATGAGTCAAGCCATAACAGAGCACATTAGGGTCTTGAAGCCATTTCAGAGGCTGCAGGCCTGCAACTTCTTGTCTGCCAGCTTGAGAGACACCCAGGTGTTGAGCATGGAGGCCCTCAGTTTGCACCACACCAGATGATCGGTCAACCCAAAGATCTGGGCTGCAAACTGAGCAGCGGCCTCTGGAGAGAGGACGGTGGAACAGCCAAGACCTGGAGGAAGAGTACAAGGCTTTAACTAAATTAGTTTTTAACAATCCAAACACACCAAATCACCTCTATATATGCATACCGCTTGGCAAACGAAGGGAAGACCAGATATCTTGTGCACCCCAGTCTGGAGTGACAGGAGGACAATTGATGACAGGATAGGCAGTGTTTCCTGACATCACTGGACCAAGGCCATTGCTTCTGCCCGCTACAGCCACAAACACAGTGGGCATGCCATCGCCTGAGGATGAACAATATCAATGTGACTTACAATGACATTACTTAAGACTTGGCACCTGAAACCATTCAATATGTATGTACATAAAAGCTTCTTATCTGGAAACTATTTAAATGTGATAAATCTTCTCGTTTACCTTCATATTCTGCTTTGATGCGCAGTGTCTCATCTGGACCTTTGTGAGCTGATGTGACTCTCAGGATGCAAGGGATTCCATAGGAGGTACAGGCCTTCCTGATTTTTTCACAATGATTTATGTCTGAAGTGGAGCCCATCAGCACCACAACCCTGCCACGGGTCTCGGGCTCCAGCAGCAGCTGCATAGACAAACCAGTACGTGTGAGATACAAATCAAATGACTAAAAAAGTAAATCTCAGACAATAGTTTGTTAAAAGTAGTTGCTTAAGGGCAAGCAAAGTCTAAATCCTGCCCTGATAAGAAAAGGTCACCGACTGATCTTGTTTGATTGAGAAGATAGGTTCAGTGTACCTTGACCCTTTCCGCAACCCACTCAAAATTCCTCTTCACCATCTGCATTGCTTCGGGTGTGACCTCTTTCAGGTCTCTGTATACCTGTTGAGAAGAAAATGTTTTTGTTTTTTTCCCGATCACTTAAAGAAAAAAAAAATCTTAGAAGCCTCCAAGTAAAAAGCAAACATCAAGAAGCTCTTACCTGCTTATCTTTCTGTTGGCTTCGATCTCCAGATGGCCACAGCCTCCACGAATCGTTGTCGATCACATCAGCCAGCACGATCTCTTGAGTCTTCACATTGACACCAAACTCGATCTATAACAAAGAAGGCAGCAGTCCTTTTCAGCTACAAATTTTCTTTTCTTAAGTGACCACATCAGGACGCTTAAAAAAAAGTCAACCAGCAGAGGGCAGTACTGCACTACATACCTTCATGTCCACGAGAGTGCAGTTCTGAGTGGCCCAGGCCTTTTCTAGAATCTCAAAGATGGCCACAGTGCTGCGATTCATGATGTCAACCTCACACTGGCCAATGGTAAGCCCAGCCAGACAGAATTTGGCCTCCAGCAGCTGCTCCTCTGACCACTGTGGATCATTGTTGGCATCATCCTAAAAAAATCAAACAGCCAGTGAGCCCCGTGTTTGTAACAACCAAGGCAGGCAGATACATTTTCTTTAAATGAGATGAGACAGATTCATACTTTGAAAAACATCTCCATCTTGAGGGGAGTGAAACGATATCCTTCCTTGACTCCTGGATTCCTCTTGAGGAAGGATCCAGTTGCCACTCTGCGACACACCCACTCAATAGGAATCATCTCACAGTGGTGTGCGATAAAAGCAGTGTCCGTGTGCTGCTTCATGAAAGCAGTTTTAATGCCTGCAAAATAAGGCAGATATTAAAATTAGATCAAACTGATGTTTAGAATACATTTTCATTACAGATTAGTAGAGAATGACTTGCCAATTAACTACAAATGAAACAACAATTGGATGACGTGGGGGTGTGGTTAGTCACGGTCTGGTGAATTTGATGAAGCAAAAGATTCAAGTCACAAGAAATTTATTAGCAGAGTTTGACACGCGCACTAGTGGCATATGGGTTACACTTACCCAATTACTTTTAAATTAGTACAGAGTGGAGGGTCATTTTGAAGATTTTGGACTGAAGCTACACCTGGCTGCAGCACGCGGGGCTCAGTTTGTAACTTTACACAATTTTTAACTCGACTGAATTAACTGTAAATATGTTTTGGGCTTGACAGAAAGCATAATCAAGAATACAAAATGGAATAAATCAGATTTGCTTACAATCACAGCGAGTATGATGTCATAACAAAAACACCAGGTGATGAAGTAATTGTGGTTTTGGGCCACAAATCTTATTTCATTTCTTGATTTATTTTCACTGCACAAACCTCAATCACTGCAAGAGAAAAGGCTGATAAAAGGCAACTGACCTCTGCCATGAGAGGTGAGCGCACAAGTCTTTTAATCTCTTAAATGGTACGGTGACATCAATGGGTCTGTATTCATTAGTTTTATTTCAAATTCTAGTTAAATGGACAATGTTTCCAAGGATGCCAAATGTATCAGGATGCATTCTGGGGATTGTGACATATCATTAGATTTTTCCACTCATTTCAATAACCCTGACGTGTACTCAACAAATTAATTAACCAGCGTTTAACGAGTTAAAAAACAAGCATGTACACGTTCACGGATAATACTGCACATCAAAGTAGTCTCACCGGAACCCAGTTTTTTTTTTTTTGTAAGTCCAAGTTCTGATGTAACAATTAATGTGCCTAAATTCCAAACACCATCTTGCTTTAATCCACGATGCACAAAATGACAAAGTCGGTGACTATGTCGCCTTATTCATTGTCACTCTAGCAACTTTATGAATGAACGTGAACTACAACTTCATCTTCCTCACCAGATTCTTGAAGCAGCTTGAACACGCAGCTCGTTGTTTTATTGGCAATGGCAGCCTTGCCTTCCATCTGGTCTTTCCTCACAGCATTTCCAGCCGTGATCTGGTCTTTAGACTGGACCAGAACCAGTCCGGGTTGGTCCACAAGCTCGAAAATTTGCTTGGTCTTTCCCTCATTGAGCTTCTGGCCAATCTTCAACTCTAAACACACACAAAAAAAAGAACCCCCAAATCAGAGCAATAAACTTTGGATTTAACAAGCGCGAGTCAACAAGTTGCGAGTGTCCGTACTGTACCTGCTGCAGATTCCATGTTGGTGTTTGTTACGATGCAAGCCTGAAAGTAAAACCAAAAAAATGAGCAAAAGCGGAACTTTTTATGGCTTCTCGAAGCTCTGTGGCGTCGAGGGAGACAGCAGGCGTGCAAGGCGGGCAGCGGACGAAGAAAGTGGAGACATGCGTGCTCCGCTAACCAATCACATCGCTCCAACGATTCAAACAACCAATCACAACAGCGCATTGTCAGCCACGTGAGCCTCAACCCACCGCCGTCATAAATTTGGAAGACGCAGACTCTTCCCGGAGTTATCCTTTAACTTTCCAAATTATCACCTTTTCAAAAGAAAGATCTGTTTAAAAGAAGACAATACCAATCAGTTACTATCTCACTTAGGGGAATCGACATGATTATTTTCTCTCGCGTGGTATATGTGCTACCACGTGTGTTTGGATCCACTCAGGATGTCAGTTCGGACTGTGTAATTACACAACGTTTGATTTAATTTGTTCAGTACATAGCGTGGACAGTCAACTCCTTTGTCGCACGTCTCTCTTGTGGCGTCTGGTGTTCTGCACTCGTGATTTAACGGATTTGAAGAATGTCAGCTGAGTTTGTGTTGATTTAGCCGTCCACGTTGTAGCAAACTAACAGGCACGTGGTCTCTGCATACTTGTCACGCACAGCGTGTAGTAGAGTCTCGCACGCGCGCGTTGTTTGCGAACGGAGCCAAGCAGGCACGAGACATACGGAGAGCGGAGCCATGGAGTTTGAGGAGTCCGGTATCGGGGAAGAGTGCGGGGTTTTCGGCTGCGTGGCTGCGGGAGAGTGGCCCACTCAGCTGGAGGTGGCTCAGGTCTTAACTTTGGGACTTGTAGCGCTACAACACAGGTAGGTAACGAGGCTGTTTGTGCCTTTGTTGTACTTGTACCGTGTAATCGATAAATATAACAGAAAGGTCCTCCGTGGAGTATTTGGTGATATTTTGTGACGAAAACATCAACGCTTTTGATGCTGTCGGAAATTTCTCTTGCGTGACCATCTTGGATGAAGTACAAAGTTGACAAAGTTTGACGCCTGTTAAAGGCAAGACTGTGAATAATTGTTGACCAGCAGCAAAACTGTGAGGAGAGATGTTTTTCTCTAGACAGAACGTGGTTAAAAGTTGTCACTATTAACTGAAATAACATTGCTGGAACGTTTAATGTCTTCAGTAGTCAAAGAGATAAATACAAAGTGACCAGTACAACAAACACACAAAGACCCTGAGGGAGAACACGCAAGTCCTCTATCAGAATGCTATGGGCGTTTACAATAATTGATTTTACAACATCCTGTCGAGCACAAAAGCACCATGCCTGCTGACAGCACTTCCTGCAGTATGCTTTAAACAATTTTATGGAAAGTTGAGATTACCTGTTTCTGTGTGGTGGAACGTGGGGTTCCCGTTGCCATGGAACAGACTGAATTGATTTGTATTATAGGGATGTGGTCCTGCTCTTCCTTACATTTGGCCTGCAGGTCAGTACCAGTATGAAGCATTTTTGCTGGTGTTTGCAGTGTCTTGTCTGAAAATGACAGAAAACAAGGTTGAAATCAGTTTATTTCTGAAAACACACATGCTGTCTTCTCAAAGTGAATCACATTTGTGTCTGGTAGATTTTTTTCCTCATCTTTTTATTTTCTTTACTTGGTCTGATAATGGAGTTCATCATGAGTTTTGCCCTTTTTTTTGTCATTTAGATTAGCTCCGTTTACCATAATGTCATTATGAAGCTTCATGGCAAATCATGGGACTAGGCCACTGAATAAGGCATTGCGTGTGTAGTGAACTGTGGAATGGAAACTCATCTTGTGACATGCAAAATGATTCCTCAAGGGGTCACATTTTCTAACCTTGATCCACAGGTTTCCTCTTCATTCCCCTGTTTGCCAAGCTGTCCTCTTTGTCTGCTTTTGTTTTAGAAGAACCTGGAACAAACGTCATAAAACTACTGTCAGTTACGATCCTCTTTACTTCAAGTTGGACAGATTGCTCAAACAATTCTAAGAGAAAAAAAAGCCATAAAAGACTAATAACGGCAATTTCCTCACACCTGTTTTGACGTGCTCCATTGGAGGACAGTAATCATGCAAATTAATTTCCCTCTTTATCCATCCTATATGGTTTTGGTTTCCGCTTATGTTCCCGTACAATTCTTTTGTTTCTTTGAAGTTTACTTCATTGAAAGTTGCGGGATCATAGATTGTTTCTTTTAAAGAGATACATTAGAATTTTGCCCTGCACATTTTGTAATGTGTGCGGAGTCAAACATACGATGAAGAGGCTGAATAAGGTTTCTGTGCTTTTGGCTGCTGTGTGTTTGTGATTAACATTTAGGCAGAAATAGCATGGAGCTGCATGCGTACAGAGAATGATGTTGGTCTCACTCGTGACTTTGTGCAGTTGATCCAAGCTGTTTTCCTTGCAGCCTATGTGCAGCCTGGGTTCTTTATTGTTTGGTGGAACTGCAAAGCTGATAAATGAGATGGAATCAGCTGTACAGGTCCTTTCCTCAGTTGCCTGTGTCCTTGCAGTCGCTGTCCCCGCCTCTGTCAAATGATCTACATGGCCATTCTCCTCACACCCATCCAACATGGGACATCGGTTCGACTCCGCTTGGTGGTCGGCAGGTGCTGTATCGTGTGGCGATCCGTCAGTTGTGCGGTTCATGATGGCGTCCACTTCATCGTAGAACCTCATAATGCGCCGTGGATCGACTTCGTCACTCTTAGTCCGTTGCAGGGAACGGTACAGATACTTGAGGTTTTTGTACTTGGTATGACACTGCTTCCAGTCCCGTTCAATGCCCTGCTGCAGTAACCGGTTGGAGATCTTCACAAAGATGTCTCTCTTCCTGGTCGAGCTCTCCAACTGCTTGCACACGCGCTCGTCGGACCAGACTTGAACCAAAGCTCGTACCTCCTGTTCACTCCAGTTTCGACCAGTGTCTGCAACTGTGACTACGTGGAATTGGTCCGAGCTGGATGGATCTGTGGCTGATAGATGGGCATCTGGAGTGAATGACAAGAAAGAAATATTTTTTTCACGCACACATATACGCCATGTGCTATTTAGTTTGGCGTACCTGTTCCCCTCTGTTTTGTGTCCATCTCTCCATCAATGTCATAGTCATCGCTGTTGTCATCTGGAAAAGAAAAATTGTAGAAAATTATTACTTTTCTCTCTGAGTCTAGTGTACAACGTGCAGCACGGACTGAAAACATACCATCATCAATTTCAATGATGACTTCACTTTCTGAAGCCGTTGTGTGTGTTGGCGTTTGTAGCCTCTCTGTTCCTAACTCTTCATCGTACAACCTCTTCTGCATGTCTAGAGTTCCGTTATCCAGTCCACGGTCCAGGAGAATGGCTTCCACCTCGTCAAAGAACTTCATGTACTTCCCTGGGCCTCCTCCACTGCTGGCTCCAGCAGCTTGTGCACTCTTGGCAGTCTTGTACTCGTATTTTAAGTTTTTGTATTTGGTTCGACATTGTTTCCAGTTGCGTAGTACCCCAAAGTGTCTCTGCATCTGACGCGACATCTCCTGGAAGATGCACTTGTTGCGCAGCGTGCACTTAAGCCGCTCTCGAATACGGCGGTCCGCCCAGACGCACAACAGTGCCCGTACCTCGTCATCAGCCCAGTGGCGTCCCCCCTCTTCAGCCACGCATTGGGAGTAAGCGATAGCCCCATGTCGACTCTTAATTCCTGTACACACAAATAGTGTATTTTATGAGATTAAATTAGTTTTGTCATTTTCATCCATGTTGTGATTTATTTATTTTTTTCAGAATATGTTCACTTAATCTGTTAAAATTGCGATTACGAATATTCAAGTAAGCAGACGTCGTATCCACAGGACATTTTGTAGTTCAGGTAAAATCGATTCAGGCATGTGTTTCCTCTGGTCTGTCAGGTATTAATGTGTAGAGTATTGTCATGTCAGCATCACCACCATCGGGGTTCAACCTACAATTACCTTCCTGCACTGGAATTGTGACTGAGGAAGAGTAGATTCCTCTTTGATTACCCACACCTTCTTCTTCCTCCCAGGCCTGCGCTGGCCCTCCATCAACTCCTGGGCTGTAGTTAGTCGAAGAACAAGCCTCCTCAGGCTTCCTGTTATGAAGTCCCAGGCTTCTGCACTTGGCCTGACACTCCCACCAGCTACGCACAACACTGAGCCGTCTCAGACGCTCTGAGATCAGCTCGAATGTGACTCTGTGCCCAGCTGTGTGCTGAGCTCCCACTTCGTCCCACAATGTCATCAGAGCTAGAACCTCTGCCTCTCCCCACTGCCTCTCCACCGCAGCCTTGACTCCTAACACCTCCGTTTCACCTCCTCTTTGTCTCTCTGCGCCTCTCTCCATGTTTGAGCTGACCTGGAAACGCTTTCTTTTTCCTCAGCTCGTCTGTCTCCGCTGCCTGGTTCCCTTGGCAACCAGGCGGCTAAGCCTGAAAGCAACGCCTCCATTTAGAAAAGCAGCCTCACTACTGGCTTAAGCTGTGTGGTGAGAGGGTGGGACAAACTGTAATCTGAGAAGCAGCTTGATAAATGGGATGAAAATGCAGCAAGACTACTCGCCATATATGGCAGCACCACTGCTGAGAAGCAGACATGTTGTTTTTTTTCTTCTTCTTTTTTCTCCCTCCCCTTCACTATTCCTGCTTTTATAGACTCAAACTGGTTTGTTTGCCTTTAGGCTTGCACAAGGCGGTTGTGTTTGGACACGTTTATTCTTGTTGTTGCAAATAGTGAAATATTTCAGACTTAACACATTTTCACATTTAACACTGGTAGATCATTCTAACATGTGACCATTTGTGTCTAATTAGGGGTCAAGAAAGTGCTGGGATTGTCACAAGTAATGGAGCCAGCCCACCAACATACGCAACCCACAAGGTAACATTAGTGATTGAGCAAGCAGCATGGGACAGTAGATACTGTATATGACCAGAAGCACATCTTACATACAGACCAGATGGGCTATATTTTGATGTCCAGAGAAAATTATTTGTTTAAATGTGATCCTTAAATTCACATTGCACAGCCTTTGTTATGCATCTCATCTTGTCATTCATGTTTATTGTTAAGTGCTTACTGGTTGTTATAAAGCTTCAGAACAAGGAAATGTTGTCATGCTATTCCACTTTTTTTCATTTTTTAGTTGTTTGTGGTATATCTCACTGGTTCTTCTGCCCTTTCTGCAGGGGATGGGGCTAGTGAGCGCTGCGTTCCCACCTGAGGCTCTGCTGAAGCTGAGGTACGGTAACCTTGGTATTTGTCACACACGCTATTCAACTACAGGAATCTCAGAACTTCAGAACTGCCAGCCATTTGTTGTGGACACGCTCCACGGCAAGATTGCCGTAGCTCATAACGGGGAGCTGGTAAACGCTCAGGCTCTGCGGAAAAAGGTGAGCACTGTTACATAACAATGATCCCTCATGCTTACACCTCACTTAATCCCACCCTTCACACATGGCAGCATGTGCGCTGCAGAGTGTGCCACCGGATTAGTAGCTGTTACTCCTATCAAGTGGCATCTCGTACTACACAGGTTAACAGTTGTGCATCATAGTCTATAAATGGAACAAATGATAAAGTAATAAGATGGCAATATAAGAGTTGTGTTGCTTACTCACAAATGTTGGGGATTTTAGTGTTCTGGTCTACAGTGTGTGATGCACATTTTAAGATCCAACCAAGTTTCTGCCATTTTCTGTCTTTACATGCACTTTGATTATAGTATGATTAAGTATTTCAGACGTCAGGTATGCACTCTAATATGCTTGAAATGAACTTACGCTGCAAAATTATGCCACTGAAAATCTGTGTATTCAGGGATGTAAACAACTTAATTGGAGTATGCCGCCCACATATTTATTTCCTCAATCACCTCATACTGAGACCACACAACACACCATGTATACACGGAGAGCGGTGGAATCCTTTTAATTGGCACGAATACATCTAGATGGCATTTTGGTCATTAATTGGAGAAAGGACATCCACAAATATTTGAGTACATGAAAACATACTGATTGATGCAGAAACATTCATACGTTTTTAATGCTTGTTTGTGTAAATTTGCCCGGCAGGTAATGCGTCATGGTGTCGGACTGTCCACCAGCTCAGACAGCGAGCTCATCACTCAGCTCCTGGCTTTAACTCCTCCTATGGAGGAATTGGGCGCACCAGACTGGGTTGCCAGGTTAGTGTCGAGACATAATGATATAATGTCAAAAATATTACTCACATCCTACAAATCAACTGAATTTCTTTTGTTACTGTAGAATAAAAAATCTGATGACAGAGACCCCGACATCTTACTCGCTGTTGATGATGTACAAAGACGTTATCTATGCTGTGCGTGACCCCTATGGCAATCGACCCCTCTGCATCGGGCGGCTTGTTCCTATCTCCAAACTGCACAGTTCAGGTACTCAAGAGTTTGGGTGCTTTTCCACGTGTGTTGCATCACAAACACTCTGTCCATGAGTCATCTAAACTCCTGTGCTGATAAAGAGGGGTCGTCACTGGAGGTTCTCAGTGCTGTTCCCTCTATGTTTGACAAAGGTGAAAAACAACATATTAGTGGTCTTAGCGTGTGAATAATTAACTGCTCTCCCTGTCCATTGGTCAGGTGCTGGAGAAAGTGACACGGAGGGCTGGGTTGTGTCATCGGAGTCCTGCAGCTTTCAGTCCATTGGAGCAAAGTGTGTTTTCATCTCATGTATTACATTGTTCAATATAATTACAGCCCGTAGTAGTGTGTAGGGCTGCACAATTAATTAAATTGCAATTTGGCCACATTTGATTAATCTGCATGGTTATGATTTATTTAAATATGTAACAGTGTGAAGAGCACCCCATATTATGGTTGTAGGGAGCCTCTTAACAGTCTGAGATAAGCAGTGTGTTTTGAATGAAGGAGTGTAGCCACAATGACATGCAAATGTGTGAGCCACTTACATACTGTGTACTGGTATTGTGTTGTTTCATCAGACTAGTTTTGTATTTTTTAATCACAAGTGTTTTCATCTCATCTCTGCAGATGTGGACAAGTGATAATTGGCATGTCTGTGTGTGTTTGTGTTAAATAGATTAAATCTACCTTTTTGTTGACATAGAACCTTTTTACTGTGACAAGGCCCGACCCACCCACACACAGTAATCACAGTTCAAATTGAAAAAATCAGAAGTTGTTGTTTTTTTTGGTTTTATTTATTTATTTTTCTAAATAAATGATTCAGCACTTCATATGACTGATAATCGTTGCCCTCCTGGTTTTCAGGTATTACAGGGAGATCCTACCCGGAGAGATAGTCCAGATTTCCAAACATGGAGTCAAGTCTCTTAGTATTGTCCCTCGCCCAGAGGGTGACCTTCCTGCCTTCTGCATCTTTGAATATGTTTACTTCGCCAGACCAGACTCTATATTTGAAGGTATGAATATTCGTTTGGCTCATTTGTTCTACTACTCTGTTCATTGCTATCCGTTTCTGTACACTTGTACAAACCAGATATTTTATTTGTTGCACCACAGGGCAGATGGTCTATACTGTCCGGCAGCGCTGTGGTCGTCAGTTAGCCATCGAAGCCCCAACAGATGCGGATGTGGTCAGCACCGTGCCAGAGTCGGCGACACCCGCTGCACTGGGATACGCTCAGCAGGTCTGTGTGCATCTCATGTATGGAGATAAACACCAGGCTTCTGACTGGCTATGAACCTGCCTGAAATGCCCTCTTGTTTTCTTTTTACAGTCCGGCCTGCCCTACATAGAGGTTTTGTGTAAAAACCGCTATGTTGGCAGAACGTTCATCCAGCCAAACACCCGTTTGAGGCAGTTAGGAGTTGCCAAGAAGTTCGGGGCATTGACAGACAATTTTGCAGGAAAACGAGTGGTGCTAATTGACGACTCCATTGTCAGGGGCAACACCATCTCGCCCATCATAAAGCTGCTGAAGGAAGCCGGTGCAACTGAGGTTTGTTGCTGGAGTCCGACGGAGACACTTCACACTCCACTATATGTTGACCAGACACAGATGTGTTTTGAGACAGAGATATGTTTGTCTTTTTGCGGGGTTGGTTAGAAAGGTTTAGTAGATATTTTGAAATGTGACATGGCCTTCGTTGGAATTGATCTGTAATTCTTCTGTGACAGGTTCATATCAGAGTTGCTTCTCCACCTATCAGGTTCCCATGTTACATGGGTATTAACATTCCAACCAAGGAAGAGCTCATCGCGAACAAACCAGAGTTTCAGGATATTGCTGGCTACATTGGTGAGTGCCAATATCTGCATTTCACTAAATTTATACATTGAAGTCAAATTTAAAACTAAACATTTTGGTTGTCCGGAGGTTATTTCCAATTATTAAAGATTTTGAAATGCGTTAGCAAATGAGCCTTACCATTACATAAACTGTCGTTTTATCATTAACTGAAAGAACAGCATTTTAAGAAAAAACTATTTGATGCTTTAACTGCTAATAGGTGCCGACAGTGTGCAGTATTTGACCGTGGAAGGCTTAGTGTCAGCTGTCCAAGGTGGATTGGCCTCCATCCAAGAGAAGGACAAGATGATCACTTCCTGTAACAAGCCCAGCAAGCGTGTTGGCCACTGTACTGCCTGCCTCACTGGGAAATATCCAGTGGAACTTGAGTGGTAACACCATTCAGAGAAAACAGCACCATGGATTTCCTCACCTGGTCCTTGTTGATGTTTACTTCAGAATTTCACAAAGTACTATAAGTGCTACTGTGTGGCCTTTACTTTTTCGGTAGCATTATTGTCCTGGTTAAGTTTAATGTAAATGTTTTCTCATTCAAATCTGAATACTTGTTTTGCATTCCAAGTCTGATCAATTAAGATTGGCAACTTGCTATGCTAATAAACGCACAAGGCTAGTTACCAAGAAGTCTTAATTTTCTGTATCCAGTGCATGTTTGATATTTTAATCACTGTAATCTGTTATAAATCTGTCTAAATGTTTTATGGCTTAATTTTTTCTTTCATAAACATTCCTTGGAAATAATTGCATCAGGAAAATTATTTCAATAAGTCTAACACTGAGTTTAAGATGACCAAAGAATTTTATTTTGGTAAGACATAACGGGTCAAAACATTCATAAAATAGTTTAACAATTTTTAATAAGCATAAAAAAGCTGATTACATCCTGCATCAAGTCCATTACAGTTCAGTGATTTGAAAACATAAAAATAAATCATGTTATGCACTATACAGCATTCATTGCTCTGCTCTTCCTCTGATGCCTTTAACGGGAACATTTGTTACACGAAGATCCACTGCTTGTAACTACACATTTGGGGGAAAGAAGATTAATTAAAACGTTGACTGCTGTGTGAAACAAAGGTGTGCAGGGGAAACACGAAAATGTGATTACCTGGAAAAAAGAAAAGCCACTTTGCATTTTTTTAGTCTCGGGTGATCCTGTAGAAAAAGAAAAATAATACTATGACACAAATATGGAGTTTTAACCAAACAATAAGGCACTGCATGGTGCCAGGTTGCTAAAGCATTTTTTAAATTGGCAACAGGATAACTTGCTTGCAACACCAACTTGTTTGGACGTTCCTGCATATTAACATTAGTTGTAAGTTGTCAGAATACTCAAATACTCAGCAGTTATCGGTTGTTTACAACATGGAAAACTAAACTGAATCAGCCTCATTTTAGCTATCAGCTGCTCAGTGCACTTTAACATCAGTACCACATCGGCCATTTAAAAAAGCGAAACCATATTGATCTACTACTAGTACTGCATAATAAAGTTTTTCAACCACTTGGCTACTGGGGAGGTGAGGGGATACCTTTTAGTCCCAATGGACAGAGACAGCGCCTCAGCATCTGTTTGCAATGTCGTTGGGAGCCTGGGGAGTATCCGACATAGTTTTCCTGATACCGTTTGGCCTGGGGGCTGGTGTCCCAGTCTAAATCCCTGCGGCGCTTCCTCAGCTTTGGGTAAGGAGACAGGGCAAGAGCTGCCAAAGCTGAAGAAGAGTGACCTCTGCTGGCTGTAGATCTTACACAAATACGGCAGGGGGAAGCCTTAGAGGGAGAGGATTTGCCCAGACAGATAAACTTGTGGTAGGCTATTGTAAACTCATTGTCAACCTGCTTTGGGGACAAAGAGAGACTGTTGGACGATAAGCAGGAGCCAAAGGAAAGGCTCCGCTTGAGCACACGATGGCCGGAGGCTGACACTGACTGAGATGGGAACAAATGATGGGAGTTTTGAGGATGAAGCCTCTTCGGTGGCATAGTAGAGCTACGAAGAGGAGAGGAGCCAGAACTGGACATGGAACTGAAGTTGTCAAGAGGTTTAAAGCCGCTTCTTACTGCATCTCCTTTGGGGATTCTGGGAAAAGCATTCAATGATTGACTTTGCGTTTCCTTGATCGTCAGCCTTGTTCTTAAAAGACTTCGTCTCACTGGAGATTCTTGGATGTAGGAGCCTTCTATGACAGTTGATGTTTCTGGCGCACTGGGCAGAAACCCATCCTTTCGCACTGAACTTGGAGACTGAGAAAACCTGTAAGATCTCAGAGGTCGGTCCATGGATGATGTGGGATTTAAAGGTAGTCTGGGGCTGATAGCAAAAACAGAGGACTGTTCTCTCTGCTGTGAGGAAGTGGAGGGAGGAGATATTTCAGAAGTAGCGAAGGATTGTTTGAAAGAGATTTGTTCTAGTTCAGCTGTCTCCTGCCTAGGTGAACTGACAGGGTTGTCATAGAGATCCATCACTAGCACAGGCCTGGCTGTTCTCTGAGGCTCTTCCTCCCTTTCTGCGAGCAAGGAGGATCTAAATGCATCGTCAGTGCTATTGCTGAATACTTTTGGTTGTTTCATTTTCAAAGAAGGGTTGGAGGCCTTACTTGGAATGGCTATGCTGCTATACATGTTAGCTTCTCTGTTGGCCTCTGTTGGGATATCGAAGGTGCAATTCAGGTTGTGTCTGTTAGATCGCCACCTGCGGTACCTTCTTCGCACTGAATCAGCAGCATCATACAGTTCTCTGCGATAACAGGACTGTCCTATTTTTGTGATGGTGATGGAGTAGAGCTCTGCTAAAGATGTGCTGCCTTGGCTTCTCAAAGTGTTATCCAGTTCCTCATCTTCATCCTCAGGCTGGAGATCTGTCTGAGAAATTTCTTTCGCCAACGTGCTCCCTGTCAGCTCAGTATTGTCATCATCCACCATCACTGTGAGACGCAGATAGGAAAACCAACATTGGCATTATTTTCAAAAGAAATACTGGTTATTCAGAAAATATAATTACTTTCTCAAATACAGCAAGAGTAAACATTTCTTTAAATGAACACAAAGATTGATTACTTTTGTCACCATCATCCTGCACACTAAAATCACGACTGAACTCCAAACTGAAACCAGCTTCAGCACTTTGGTGTGTCAAGTCCAACTGTGGAAAATTAAAGGATATATAAGTATTTTAGACATAACAACTTTTTTGTTGTAAATACTGAGGTCATTAACAAGGAAAACACCGCTACATCATTTGGAACACTGGAGTATCATAACCGATGCAATGAATCAATGCTCAATTACTTGTAATTTGAAAAAAAATAGTGAAAATTCGTTTTCAGTTTCTGATTGTGCGTTTTTTTTCATAATTTTGTTATTTTTCAAATATTGTGCAATCAAAACAAACAATCACTAAGAGATTGTCACCCCTGGCTTTGGGAACTTTTTCAAAATTCATAATTAAACAAAAAAATAATCGATATAATAATCGATAGTCATCAATAATGAAGATAATGTTTAGTTACAGTTCTAGTTATGATTTTCTCAAATTACACTGCACAGTGATCAAACAGATCCTAATATTGAAAAATCGTCTTGCCAAATATTTTACAGAAAGACCTGTCACAAACACATAAAGAATATAGAATAGAGAATATAAAGTCAAAAGAGTGTGTATGTGTCTGATATCAAACCTTTGAATCCAGCTTCATTAGCGTTTTTTCTGATAGCTTCATGTATTGTTTCACATCTTCACCATGCAAGAAGAAAAACAAAATATTGCATGAGGCCAAAATACAATACTGAACTGTGGATGTAAATTTAGCCTGGGAAAGTGTGATATATGGATTATACACACCAGAAAATATATATTAACGTAAAGCATGCCTTTTATTACACAAAGTAGTCCTTGCATGACGCTAATAGCACAAAGGAGTACCAGGAGGTTGCTTTACCAGGCGTTTTTGTGGTGTCCAAGTCCACCTCTATCCCTCTGTCTTCATACTGCAGCTTTGAATACTGTTAAAAAGGTTTAAGTAAGTGTGGTGCATATTATTTATGAAGAAAAACAACAAGAAGAGATCATTTTGAACCTCCGGCCCACCGCTGTGGCGTGGTCTATTCAGATAACCCACCTTGTCGATTATTCGCTGTAGGGTACTTTTAAATATACGTCCATTTTCGTACAACTGCCGCTTAAACGAATCGTCTAAGGTGTCCATATTTGCGATTTTTAACCGCTGGTCTTCAGAAAAAAGTGTAAGATAGCGAGCTTTAAACAGCTCTTTCGAAGAAAAGAATGCGCGTTTCGGTTCAAAATTTGTCGTCATAATGGCGAGCGCTGATTGGACAGCGGAGTGCGCGGTGCCTTCATGAATTTTGGAAAAATTTATTATTACTCACTAAACTTGCTCTGGGAAGACCCAGGAAGAGAAAATACGAATGTGATCATTTTTAAATTCAAGCAAACTGTCTAGAACTTTAAAATACATCATAAAACTATCTACCGCCGTTATTAGTATCATCACTACGCTTACACAATGGCGTCTGAGTAATGTGATGTTACTAATAAGAGTTCACCGAGCTTACGCGGAACACTTAATGCAACATCCATGGGAGGGAACGTCTTCCTGTTTGTGTCATCTATGCGCGACAAACAGTTCAGTCATACGCTTTAAAACAAACCCTGTCCCATGTGAACAGATGAATGTTTTAATAGGAGCCTCGGTTTGACAGAATGAGAAGCTCCTCCGCGGACTCTGCAGGGACGCTGCATGAGCTCGTATCCACTGCTGCCTCTCTGCATGCTTCCAGAGTGGCGGTCACATATGACAGCGGTGCCCTCTCTGGAAACTCGGTGTCGCTCTTATACAGCGAAGTCGTTGCACTTGCAAACGAGTTATCTCAAATTCTACGGAAGAGATTTCTAAATAACAACCCGATCGTGCTGTTTTGTCATGCCGATTTATATCTGCCTGTGTGGATTCTCGGGTGAGTCGCCTGTCGCACTTGAAGGAGCTCAAATTTCCATGTTAAATCGATATTATCTATCATAATATCGACATTTGGTGTCTTTGGTTTGTCAGAGTCCTCCGTTCACCTGCTGCTTATGTACCAGTGGACCCAGATGCTCCAGGGTATCTGTCTGCCCGCATCTTGAGCCAGTGTGGCACCCAGTACTGTGCTGTACAGACTGAACTGCTACAGGTTAAACTTCTACATATATATATATATATTGTTCACTGTATTACATATAACACTAGGTTTTACAATATTAATACGTGTAAATTATTGAAGTCATGCTGCGTTGTCTATGTCAGATGATCAAAAGAATAATTTCTTGCATGAATATTCCATCATTTTCCTTCCATTTTTTTTCACATCAAGCAATTCCAGATGTCTCTAATGCAATACGTCAACGTGGAGGTATGTGAACAGTTACCCAGACTCAAACTAAGCCTGATTCGGGTGAAGCCACTGCCAGCCGCTGCACACAGCCAAGAAACAGAAGATCAAAAAAAACAGAGTGTTGATAACCCTGATCACTGTGCCTCCTCTATTTTGGAAAATGAATCTGCTAAGGCAGACTTGGCATATGTGCTCCACACATCTGGAACAACTGGCTCACCAAAGATTGTGAGGGTACCACACAAGTGCATCATACCCAATATACTGCATCTTAGGTCAGTAATTGCACATTATTTTTACTGCTGATGGTTTATATTGAACATTGCAAATACAACAATGTTATTGATCAACAGCATCCTTGTCTCTTTAGATCTTTGTTCCAGATTAATCCTGAGGATGTGATCTTCTTGGCCTCTCCCTTGACATTTGACCCCTCTGTGGTCGAGATTTTCCTGGCCTTATCATCTGGGGCTCAGCTCCTCATCGTCCCCAGTGTCATCAAGAAAATGCCCAAACGATTGGCTCGGCTGCTGTTTAAGAGTCATAAGACAACTGTCCTACAGGTAAATAAATCTCTGTAATTCATTTGGGGCACTTGCAATGGTCAAGACGGTGCCAGCTTTTCTTGTTTCAAAAGGTAACGCCCACTCTGCTTGGACGCTTCGGGCGGCAAACCCTAAAAGAAGAAGTTTTGTGCGCTGGCTCTTCATTGCGTGTTTTGGCTCTGGGTGGTGAAGCTTGTCCATCACCAACTCTGCTGCAAAGCTGGAGGCAGGAGGACAGCAAAACACACATCTACAACATCTATGGTATCACTGAGGTTTCCTGCTGGGCTTCCTGTTACGAAATCCCTCAAGCTCTACTGCAGTCTAGAGAGCTGTGAGTGTTTCCTGTTCTTTCTCTATGTTGATTGTAGATACTGTCCAAATGTGTGCTTAATATGTCTTTCAATCATTATTGGACATTACAGATCATTAGAGACCCGTGTGCCTCTCGGGACTCCTCTGATGGACACGGTTGTGGAAATAAGAGATGAACACGGCCGTGTGGTCACAGAGGGTGAAGGCCAGATGTTCATTGGTAGGAACAATGTCAGTGACGCACGCATTTACAACAGACGGCTGAGGTGAAAACTTCTGATCTTTCTTGTAGGTGGAAAGGACAGAGTGTGTCTCCTAGACAATGAGGACATCGCTGTCCCCGGGACCATGCGAGCAACAGGAGATTGGCTGAAAGTCAAAGACAAACAGTTTTATTACCTGGGACGGAGAGACAGGCTGATCAAACGCCATGGAAAACGGGTCAGCCTGGACAATTTGCAAGAGGTAAGATGTCTTTACAATTTCTCTGTAATTTCCAAATGTATACTTTTTGTTAAAGTTACAAGCCACAGAATTAAAATTTTGTCATAGAATAGAAGAAACAATAAATCAGGTATAATTGCCATGTGATTGATTATTGATTATTCTGTAAAGGGTCAAAGGTTTGTTTACAATTTGCCCTTTGAATATTCAGATGTCTATCATTTTAGCTGTTCTTGCACATTAAGTCTTTTAAAGAACACTGTCTCAAACTTTATTCTGCCTCCGACCATCTCCTTCAGGTCATACTAAGTCTTCCTGAGGTAGAGGCCTGTGCCGTGGCTCTCTACGAAGGCTCTCGGCTGCTTGCTTTTGTTGTGGCATCGACATCTGGAGACCAAAAAGTCACGTCTCCCTTCACATCTGAACCAGAGCACATGGATCAAATGTCCTTGGCCTCTGCTGAGCATCAGGAAGATGTTTCTCCTTCTGTTAACCGTCAACAGGAGACATCCAGTACAGATGCAGACCTGAGCAGACTCATTGTGAAACAGCTGTCTCTGCTCCTGCCTTCTTACAGCATTCCAGACACGCTAGTGCTCGTCCCGGCTTTATCCATGTCCTCTCATGGTGAGCATTAGTGGTTGCAGTCATTCACCCTGAGGAGATTATTTACGTCTGTTTTTCAGAAACTCCACTTCAGCTGCCCTTTTGTTATTTTGCAGGCAAAGTAGACATGGCTGAGCTTGTGAAAATATACCAAAAACGGAGACAGAGTTTAAAGTCTGATTATTCACTTGGAGATGTGCGTTTAAAGCAAAGACTTCAGTCTTTGTGGCAGGTATGGTGTGTTTTTAATTTATGAGAACAGAACTCCACTGTTTGTTGCCTGAATGTGTGTATAATTACAGTGAGTACTAACTGTTCCCAGGGTTCCTTGGGTCTTGCTGCAGATGTGGCTGTTGAGGATGAATCCAGGTTCCTTTTCAGTGGAGGGGATTCTCTGAAGGCATTGCATCTCAGTGAAGACATTGTGACTGCTGTGGAAGAAGTGACCTTACCAGAACTTTTGGAAGTCATACTGGATGGGACCTTTTCTGACATAGTGCGCCACGTTACGAGCGTGACACTGATGCAGCCGTTCGAGAGCAATTCATCGTCATTGAATCAGGCTACGAAAAGGCATTCTGAACCTCTGTCTGTGGAACTGGCAAAGAGGGAACGCAGAGATTCTACAGCAGCAGAAAGGGTTCAGGGCGGTGATGTTTCATTTGAGAATCGGCCTGTGAAAGTCATACGGAGAGCAGGTGAGGTGATCGAAATGAAGAGAAAGGAACAACTCGGAAGAAAAGATTCTACCGTGGAAATAGACAACAGATTTTTGGCAGGGAGCAGTGGTGAAGGGAGTTCCAGTGATTTTGGCTCTCCAAGTTGTCTCGCACTGGATCTGAGCTGGTCCTCGGATACAGGCAGATGTGTGGATGCCTCTCCAGTTCTTCTAGTGCAAGAAGGGGCAGACCAGAGATCAGATTTGGGCAAAACAACAGTGTTCATTGGCTCGCATTCCCATAGGATGCAGGCCATATGCCTGGACACCGGGGATCTTCTGTGGGAACGAGTCCTGGGCGAGAGAATCGAGGGCTCGGCCGCTGTGTCTCGGTGTGGGACCCTCGTGATTGTAGGTCAGCATCAACATTGAATCAGGGTTTCAAATGTTCTACATGAGGCTACAGCCTTTAATCACGTTTTGCATTTTCTTAGGTTGCTATGATGGTCGTGTGTATTTCTTGTGTGCTACTTCTGGAGAGACACGATGGGTGTTTGAGACAGGAGACGCTGTGAAGAGCTGTCCTGCTGTTGATCCCCTCACAGGTTTCGTGATGGTGGGCTCACACGATGGACACGTTTATGCCCTGAATCCAAAGGTGAGTGTGTCACATTCATCACATTTAGTACACACACAGCGGTGTATTTCTTGATGGAGGTAAATGTGTGTTTTATAGGTTCGTCAGTGTGTTTGGAAGCGTCATTGTGGGGGTGGGGCTGTGTTTTCCTCTCCATACCTCCACTCCTCTCACAGGCAGCTTTTTGTAGCATCATTGGGAGGACACCTACTCTGTCTCAACCCTGTGAGTGAGCGCGGTCACAAACATTTTTATCTTTCCATTCATGAAACAGTTTTTGATTCGGTTGCTGTATTTTGTTTTGTTTTCTCAGGACAGTGGAGAGGTCCTCTGGTCACTCTGTAGACACAGTCCATTCTTCTCATCACCGAATGGTTCCACCGGTCACGTTGTGATCGGATCTGTGGATGGAAACATCTGCTGCTACGGCAACACAGGGAAACTGGTAAGAAGTTGAGCTCATGCTACTCTGATCTTTGCTGGGTGTTATGTCACTACTCACATGACGTGTTTGTTTCTTTGCAGCTTTGGCAGTTTGTGACAAAGGGACCTGTCTTCTCATCCCCCTGTGTGACACCAGACATGAATAGGGTCGTATGTGGATCACATGATGGTTGCCTGTACTGTTTGAATAGCGCTGATGGATCTTTAGTTTGGACTTTCCAGACCTCCGGTAAGGTCTACTCCAGTCCGTGTGCGTTTGATGCCTCAGCTTTTGGGAGAAGGGGGCTGCTTGTGGCTGTGGCTTCCACTGATGGCACAGTCTACATCCTGGATAGTGAAAATGGACGACTAGTGACCTCATCCATTCTTTCTGGGGAGCTGTTTTCTTCCCCAGTGGTGTGGGAGCGTCGTCTTGTAGTTGGATGCCGCAATGACTATGTGTATTGTTTGAAGCTCACAGTCAAGGGACCATAGTTTAATATTGTGTATTTTTGCACCAGCAAAATAAATTGTTTTTTTATACTTTCTGTAGCTTCTGTGTCAGCAGAGAGGGTGCTTTGGGAAAGAAGATATAATTAAGGTTCAGATCTAAAACTAGAACAGGGAAATAATGAGACGAAGGCCTTCAGTTCAGACATCAGTATTTAATTTACATTATTCATAACATTTGTTTTCTTTAAGAATTTTCTCATGAATATCTCTAAGTGGGCCAAAAAAGTGCAAATAATACCAAACATTTTGTTACATATAACACTGCGTACACTACACTATTGTGCACGACCAAGAAGTTAGAAACAAAATGACAAAGTGACTCATCCCTAGGGTTCTGTTTCTGACTAAAGCTCCGGTTAAGCCTCTGACTTACATACAGGTCATTAAGTGAAAAATGTTAGAAATGGTAGAATATGAGATTTTAACAGAGGAAATGCTTACATAATGCAAGTCTCACCAGATCATATCACATTTACAAGGAAGTGATGGCCTACAAACACCGTTGTGTTACAGGAGAACGGCTACAAGAATCTTATGTTACAGCAAGCAGGTAGTCTCTGTCTTCATAGCAAAGCAAAATCCAAATTGCATCAGCACATAGCCATGAGAGTAATGTGTACTTCACTGTAAATGCCTAATAACACTTGTGGTCTTCACTTCTGTGTTTAGGTTCACCCACCCCGTGGGTACAACAGATTTTATCAAGTGTCGCTTTACAAACAGGTCCTGAAACCTTATAATGGCAAATTGTACAATAGCTTCATTGACAGCTATCACAGTCATCACGGACACAGTGAGAATTGTTTTGCTAAGTACAGGTTTGAGTATGAGTTTAAAAAAGGCTTTTGTACATGACGAACAAGGCTCAGTGAAGAGATACAGTATCTGCTGTTCCGACATGGTTAAGGCCATTGCTTTAAATAATACCAACGGGGGAATACAGCAGAGAAGATGCCTGTGCCGCCTCCATAAGTTGTCACACAGAAGATTCAACAGGATCAGGTGGACATATTGTTACTGGTAGCCCTTAAGACATAATTCAGTGTCCCACTATTGATTATACACTGTCATACGTCAGAGCTGAGAGTTTGTCGTTCTACTAAAGTCAAAGTGTCTAACCTTATATACTGTTAAGCACATGATTTATTTACAACCATGGTGACACAGTTGGCTACAAAATCAAAAATTGGGGTTGGCTGTTGCAATGGTCATCCATGGTTGTGATTGGCTGCTTATGAGTCTGCAGTCCCTGACTGCAACATGTTCGTGGTTGATAGCGAACATCTTTGTTACATGTGTGTCTTCTTAGGACATATACTATCACGTGTTTGTATACAGTATGTGCATGCTTGCAACAATTGTTTACATATAATTGTGCGATTGTATTAGAGTATTTGAATGTGAAGCGCACTTTAACATGATAATAGTACCAGCCAGTGTATGGTGACGAGGTGATGGAGAGCTTTAACTGTTTTGTAGAATCAGCAGGGTTTTTGTGGATCAGGGTAAGATCTGGAGTTTGGGGGTAGGAAAGGACAGGTGATGCTGACTCTGGAAGTGCATTGTGGTCCATGGGCAGTGTCTCAATGCAGGCCAATTTGTAGTTTGGGTAAATGTTGGAGGTATTATTTGATGATCTGAGGACAGTCGCTCCAGGCTTTGGCCTTCCGTTTGGCCAGGGCCAGCCAGGCCGGCTCTGTGGACACCTGCGGAGAGTCACTGTTGGGGAAGCGTTTTGACACCTCCTTAACAGCAGGTGGCGATGGCGTCGAGTCGGCAATCTCAACTGAAACATCAAATCCAGGACAAAAATGAGTTGTCAATATTCACAACACATAGTACGATGTGATCAACAATGTTGGATTCTGTGAAATGATATTAACAGAAATATTTAATAATGTTTTATTAGAATAAGTTGTTGACTGTTAGCAACATCCTGAACAGTTATTTTCCTACCCGTGACAGAGCTGGGGAGCGTGTTGGCCTTCTTCAGCTGTTCTCGCCGTTCAAAGCGACCCAGGAGGCTGTCGGGTCTCTTGGGCTCCTCTGGGGTCTGTGGTTTACATGGACTGGTGCTTCCGTTTCCTTTGCTGTCTGTGGGACTGGCCAGTGTAACCTGAAAGAAAATTGTTAATGGTTGCTTTAGTTAAGAAAAAGTACAAAACGACAGACATATTGGTTGCGCAGGCAGTTTGCAGCACGTACATTTTCCCTCTCCTTGGCCTGTTTTTCTGCCAGTTTTGCCTCTCTTTGGCTACGACGCTCCTCCCGGTTCTGCTGCTGCTCCCGGAAACCCTTCTGCTTCTGCAGTGCCAGTGTGATCCAGAGGGGCCCCGCCTCCTTCTCCTGGACCTTTGCACTGTCAAGTGAGTGTCTACTTTGTAGGGATGGTTTTTCTGGGGGAGGAGGGGGTACACATGAATAGCTGATTTGAATGTTTCATTGTTCATCATTTGTCATTGTTTGTTTTGTTTATCAGTGTTGTTTTTATGGGAAAATGCTTTCACACAAAGGCAATCATATGAGGCCTGGAACAAGTTAGTCCAGATGAACATTTCAGTCCAAAATGATACTGACCTCTCTTGATGAGCTCTGTCTTCCTGTCTGCCTTCTCTCTCCATGGGATGTTGATGGAAGGGAAGAAGGATCTCTTCTCCTTGGGCTCCTCCTCCCCCTGAATCTGTCCCTGGCTGCTTCGATGCAACTGTTCCACTGCCGACAGATCCTCGCACCTGTGTGTCGGCTCCTGACTGGGCGAATCGGTGCCCGCTAGTCTCTGGATTATAGCATCACTGGGAGGTCCACGGACTACTTTAGGCAGCGGTGAGGGGGGAGGGGTAGGGACGACTCCAGTAGGTTTGGGTGACGTTATGGGTCTTTGGAAGAGAGGTGGCTTCGAAAGTGCTTTCTCACCTTCGCTGGGTGTGGCTGCGCTGGCAGACCTACCTGGTTTGGCCCGAGGGACAGCGGGGGAGGCGGATGCGTGTAGGTACTTTCCAACCACACCTTCATTTTGAGGTGATGCAGGACTTGACTTGTCTGAAAAAACAGAGGAAGTGTCAGAATCTGGTTCAATGGGGGTGAGGGGTGAAGGGATCCCGTCAAAGCTGTCCCCAGCGCTGTAGCGTTTCTTCCGTTTCTCTGCGGACTGTTCACTGTGAAAGCGGAGGGAGTAGTTGGTCCTCCTCAGTTTTATACCAAAAGGAGAGGGCTGACCCTCACCGTCCTGGCCCCCGTCTTCTCCTTCCTCTTTGTTGTCAGATGCCTCTATCTCACCATGACTCCTGCTCCTCAACTCTGCACCCTCAGTTTTGGTTCCAGGAACCAAAAATGAGGGAAGGTCTTTGGCAAACATACACTCCTCCGGCCCTCTTTCTACAATGCGAACGGTTTTACTGGTCCTGGTCTGAGCTCGGCTGGTTGGAGCTGGCGATGTTGCGGTCTGACCATATGGGGTGTCTGATGGAGTCGCTTCCTGTTGTGCTTCTTTGTCTTCCTGACTGAACACCTCGGAGTTCCTGTTTGAATCTCCAAATTTCTTCTTCGCGGGGGTGATGGAGAACTTGGCGCTGGCTGACACGGTTTTTCTGAGGTTCACGTGGGAAAACGGAGGCTGGTCTTCACCGCCGGGCTGAGTCGGGGCTCTGCTCGGGTCTGGGTATTCATCATACTTCCCATCCTCGACTCCTTTGAATATCTTGGACCTGATACTGGCCCACTCTGCCAGGATCGCTGCACCGGACTGGTCTGTAGAAAGCGAGGACTCATTGAGTGATTTGGTTTTGCCAGACTTGCGGTCTGGAGAGATCTTGACCTTGGTTGGTGGTGTTCCCTGGGCCTTTCTGTCCTCTCCTAAACCAAGCAGAGATTTGCAAGCGGTGTCTTTGATCTGGTCTAAGTTGACAGCTGTCCCGCAGAGCTGGGCTCCTGTCACCAGGATGGCCGTGTGGGGGACATATGGAGACGTTGGCAGGTTTGGAGAGTCTGCCTCCTCGGAGGAAGGAGCCTTCGTGCTTTCTCTTTGGTCGGCTACAACGGCACTCTGGTGGCTGGAGGCAGGCGTAACAGGCGTCAGATTGACCTTCTGGAATAAAATTTGTTTCTCGCCAGAGGACACTTTGAAAGAGAAAGGCTTCTGTCTCTCCTCCATCTCCCTCCACCGCAGCTCCTCTGCTCTCCTCTTCCTCTCTTGTGGATCAGAGCTCCCATCGAGCTCCTCCTGTGAGAGCCTTCGCAGGGCCGCTCCATCTTTTCTTTTTCTTTCTTCTGCCTCCAGTTTCTTCTTTTCTTCTATCTCCTGCAGCCTCTGCCTCTCTGCCTCCTCGTTTTTCTTCCTTTCCTCTTCTTCCTTTCTCAGCTTCTTCTCTGCACATAGGCGCTCTGCCTCAAGCTCCCGCTGCCTCCTCTCCTCCTCCTCCTCCTCTCGCTTTTGTCTTTCTTCCTCCTCTTTTCTCCTCTGCGCCTCCAATCGTCTTTTCTCTTCCTCTTCCCGTTGTCGGCGCTCTTGTTCTTCTCGCATCCTCCTCTCCTCTTCCTCCCTCCTCATCCGGTCTTCCTCCTCTCGCCTCTTCCTTTCTTCCTCTTCCCTAATCCATCTCTCCTCTTCCTCCCTCCGTTTTCTTTCCTCCTCCTCTTTGCGGATGCGTTCCTCCTCTTGCTGTTTACGATGCCTCTCCTCTTCTAATTCACGCAGTCTCAACTCCTCCACCCATTTCTTCTCCTCCTCTTCCTCCTTTCTGAGCCTCTGCTCCTCGTGTGCTTGCCTCCATCGGGTCTCTTGTCTTTCTTCCTCATGCAGTCTCTGCTTCTTCAAGTTTTCTTGGGGATCGTAGTGAGATTCTTCAGCAGCTGTCCTGCTCTGACCGTCTGTGGAGACACCTGCTACCTCTTGGTCCTCCTGCAGTATATCTGGGATGGACACCTCTTGGAGGTCCTGGACATGGGGAAATATCATTAAGTTCCTGTTTCGGTCACTAAAATATGATGGGAAATATGTCACAATCAATCAACACCATCCAAAACCCTTCGGAGGATTCATGTGGTCTTCGCTCACTCACCTGGGTGAATCGCCGGTGCTTGCGGGAAATCCTCTGATTCTTGGGTTTGACGGACAGCTTATGCTTGGCAGCAGTGTTGTCTAAACACGGAGCAGACTGTGGGAGAGCATCCAAGTTGATGGACTCGATGGTACCAGCGGGTGGAAGAAGTCTTTTGGGCCTTGGGGACTTTATCGGTGTGCTGGGCGTTGCAGCTTGTTGAGCCACTAGGACCTGTTAGTGCCAAATTATCATTATACAACTGCAACTAGAAAAATATTTATCAGAAATGATCAAGAAGTCCGTACCGTCGGCTCTGTTTTTTCTGGTTCGGCTTCTATTTGAGCCATCACCTTCATAGGACTAGAGAGAGCCTCCTCCTCATCCGAACTGGCCTCATCCCCGTCACTCTTCCTCAGAGAGGGAGGCTTCTGACCAAACTTAATACTTTGTGCTATCTGCCTCTGTTCGATCAACAAAAACAGTTGGTTTATGTATAAGTAGGAGTGAACTGATCCAAAGCTAAGTGGCTGCTGCCGTACGGCTCACCTGGAGGTTCCTAACTTTATCGGAGACGTTTTCCTGGGACATGGTGTGATCTAGAACAGCTTCCTGCACCGGTTCCTCGGGGATAAAGATGCTGTCGTGTGAGAGCGCTCGCGATCCGATGGGATTCAACTCCCTGCAGAAACATGGCAGCGTAGCAGCAGGTCATTAGCGTCGGTCATTCATTCATGAGTCGAGTCGCACAGTGAATCCATTTACGCAAACAAATGAATGACCTCTCCGCGCACCGGCAGTTTAATCTCTCCAATTAAACGCTCGGATCCTTTTTATGAGCTGTATATGACTTGAGCTCCACCCTTTCCTCCACAGATATGTAACCTTAGCCTGCAGCTTTTATGAGCGTGGATCAGTACAGTTTGAATGTTGAATGAAAGCTGAACTGTTTCACTGTTCTGGATGAATCAATAAACAAAGTTGTAACTTGACAAATAAATGGGAATCTAAATTTGCAGCCAATTGTACGTCTTTACTACCAGAGTAAAGGTTATTTGCACAGGCATAAAGGCGACATTGAATAATTTATTGATCGATTAACAGTAATGTTTGCCACACAGTTTTTATCATCTATAATAAAATCCATCTGCATTATGTATTATGGAGAGAATTATGTAGAATGATGAAACAATATTTGTGGTTACCTCAAATTTTGATTGGTCTCCTCATCATCAGATGTGACTCCATTGCACACTTCCCCAGTAGAAAAACTGGCCTTTAGCTCTGCCCCATGAAAGCTCCTCTTCGCTTTCCTCTTCTTCTTGCCAAAGAGTCGTCTAAAGGGCTGGAATTTGCCCTGTCGCCTTCTCTCTGTTGGCAAAAAAAAAACAAAAACACCCCATGATTACCACAGCTACATCCAATCAGATCATCAATCTTTATATCTCACCCTCAGGCTAGATAAGTAGCTCGTGGGTGTGTGCATGTGTCTGTGCGTGTGTGCATTTAGACAAATGATAAAATGGAAAGGGGTGACTCAAAAGATGACAAACAATTAAAACAGCAAATGGAATGAGAAGAAAACCTTGGCTCTTTAGTCCATAGAAGTAAAAAAAGATAAACACTGAGCAGAAAAAGAAGCACCCCACGCACAGCAGTTCTTCAAAATTGAACAAATCCTCACTGCAGTTCATCATTGATTCATGCAGACGATGTTATTCTCGCCGTGGAGAAGGGAAATGGCTGTGATGATGTCTGACTATGCAACATTTCTCACCACGTTTAACCTGCAACATTTGAGAATGAGTTGGAGCACAAACCCCTCTTTGCTACTTAATGACAGCTATAAAACACTTAATCCGTCTGGCTACCTCCACGACCGATTAATCAACGAGGCGAATCCGACTACCATTGATAGTGAACGCTAATAAAACCTCCCTGATAATGCAAAGCAGTTTCCTAAAACCCACTAAGCGATACGTCAACTAGTCTTTCACGTGCAAAAGAAATAAAATCTCCAATAATCTGATGTGGTGACACGATGCAATTTACTATAAACAACAAATGGTGTTTGAACTATAGGAACAAACTAAAACAAGTCAACTCTTCTTCGCTTTAGACGCAGTTATGAGTGTAGTTTGTAGGATGGGGGACAGATGTGTCTTCCTCAGCTCTTTAGTTTGTGCCAGGTTGTGTGTTTTGTTGTGTCTGTGTATTGGTGGAGGTCTGCTGGATGAACTAAGTGGGTGAGGTTACAAAGCTACTCTACACCACAGTGCAGACCAGCCTCCTCTGGGCTCTGTGGCTATCCCTTTCAGAGCTATAAGTAGCAACTGGTGTGGTATTTCAGTTTGCATGCGGCTCACTACACCAGGAGCATCATGGGAAATGCTTACATCTTTGATTTGATTGCGTTTTGACATTGAAATTTGTATTTTGGCTTTTGGAAACTAAAGATGAGGTCGTGTGCTGAGTTTCTATCTGTCAATCAGTGCACCTCTTTATAAATAACGGGGTAAAGTGTTTATCATCTTACTGTCTTTTGCTAATTAGTAAGTAGACTTCGTACGGGTTTGTGCCTCATGACCAAGTTAAATCACATCAACCAGTGAGTAGAAATCAATAGCTATGCTACGGTGTCAGCCTTAACCATATCTATGATGTCATCAAAGATATGGTCCCTGTTTCTCCAGTCGCATTTCCAGACTCTATGCACGTTTGAGATTGAGAAGGATTTCTTTATCACTAATCAATGGAGCTACAAAAGACAAGACAAGATAATTTACTTTATGCAGAACTCTGAAATGGACGCTCAGCGCTGAGTCAGACCCACTCTCCCTCCGTCTAAGTACAGTGTGTCATATTATGTCGTGACTCTCGCTTTCTGATTCCTCTCAGCGTACTTTCCCAACATCAGGGCCTATCCATTGGTTCAACTGTGAAACCCATAATGCATTGCCCCTGGCGTGCTCACACTCTCATGCGTGAAACAAGAAAGGACGTGGGCCGCGCAGCAGCACTCCACAGCAGCTCCCCGACCTAAAGCCGGGGCCAACCCTCGTATTTACAAGTTCCTGCGTGCTAGAGGGCAGTTAGAGTTTGGCTCTGGTCCTCTGTGGTTCCATATCCTGCTGGTTTTCATCGTACCCACCTGATCATGAAATGGCACATCTGAGACGTCAGGAGAATTAAGTTTCAAACTGGGATCTTACAAAACCAGCAGGTGTCTGCGATGCCATGGAAAGAACTGCTTTACAGTTTAATGACTCACTGCTGTATTAAAACGCCTTGTTGGTGTTATTTAGGAGATTCAGGAAGCTGCAGAATAAAAGCCAACTGTGGTTCACGTAGCAGACGCACGGCGCATCATGCATTATGCTGACATTGAGGTTTTTACGAAGGCAGGACCAATTTGACTGATTTACTATGAACGTGTTATATTCCTTCTTTTATCCAACTGATGTAATCTCCACGTGGGTTCATGTAGGTCAATTTCCATCTGTAAAAAGGATCAAATGAAATCTAGAGACATAAGTGATCAAAGAAATTGGAAACTTGGGCACAGCACACAGCGAGCTCATCTAAAGGTCGACGTGAATTTCCTCATCATTCAATCCCATCACCACACCATGCAGTTCTTAAACAGACAGTCCGTTATGGAGAGGTAAAAGGGGGTCATTTTGTTCCCATCAGTCACCGTCTATTTTGGGTACTGTCTCTTTAAGATGTTGCTAAAAGCACACTTTTTTCCTATTTACCTGGGCCTTTGGATTCGGTTACCTCTAAATGCATGTCATGCTTAGTTTCCCTGGCGTCGGTTGCCATGGTCACGGTACACCTTGGCTGTAGTGGGAGAAGAAGGAAGTGAACATTGGGCATTTTACAATGATGGCACACAGCTCAGCCTCGATTACTACAATCCTCTGTGTGTGTGTGAAGAGCAGCTGATGGATAAAGACAAATGATAAAAGTTTCACCGCCTCTTCGCTATCATTTCTCTCTCAGCAGGGAGAACATTTGTAATGTATTTGATTAGGTACCAATGGTAAACATTATCAACAACCAGCGCACCATCCAACGAGCCGCCTACTTTTTAGAATAATTTGCATTCACAAACCTACAAGAACCAACAAACGCTGACAATTGAGCCCCAACGCTCAACACCTGCCTGCCGTGTAGTCGAGCCAGAGGTTTTCAGATGTACGGTGGAGATGTGTGTTGTGTGAAACTACAAGCAGTCAGTGTAAAAACCGGAGTGTGAGGCAGTACTGAGCGAGCTGGAGAGAAGCCTGCTGTCTCCTGTGGGATCAGCATGGTGTGGGCTTCCTTTCCCAGCGTGACAGAGCCGGACAGTCCCTCTCAGAAATGCCTCACCCAAAAAAAGGCTCTTTGTCCTGTCTGGTTCCAGCCAATGCAGAACAAGGAGCGAACAAAGCACGATGACTGTGTGAACGCTAAGTGTGTGAGAGATGAGAGAGAGACTGTATGTGGCTGTCGGCTGATTAAACAGAGAGATTATGGATTCTCATTTCGTGAGAGAAAAGGTTTCTTGTTGTTTGTGTGATTACTTTAGAGGTGTGTGTGTGTGTATGTGTGTGTGACTGCAGAGGACAGACTTGGGGAGCAGAGCTAAAGATGAAATGGGAGAAGCGTAATGAGCAGCCATGTGCTCCACAGAAGCAGAGGAAAACAGCTGCATCATAGTATGACGGTGGCATAACAGGATGCCGCGTTGCAGCGCTGTCCAGCGTCCCAGCAGCTCAACATCGTTTGATGGAGATGCAGCTCTGTGCGAGAGCTGCTGAGACAACTACCAGAATCCAATGGTAGAGCTTAGTGTTGGAGCGGTGTGGTGTCAGCTGAGTGCCATAACCTTACAGCACAAATAGCTTGCTGACAAAGCAGACAGACGTAGTGGCGCCGTGGAACAGTTTACCTATTTCAGCTGCACAGCTCGAGATGGCTGCGCACCACTGCAGTAAAACCTTAGGGAACATCGATCTGCTTTTTTGCACAAAGCTTGTTTTACCCAGACGGACGTCGCCGCTGCTTCCGCTGTGGCTTTGGGGAAGAATGGTGAAATAAATACAGAACAGAGAAAAAGAGCAGGATTGGGTTTGTTAGGTTTGTTATGTTGCATCAAGTAATGGAGGAAAATGGATGAGAGTGGCAGGGAGGGAACATGTGGATGAGAAAGCACTTCTAAACAGCAAAGCAGATCTCTTGGCTTCTATGAATGAATTCAAAGGAAGCGTTTATAGTGCAGCAAATCACATTTTTATAGTCGGTGGGCAGACGGGCCATCCATACTAACTATTTGTCTCTCTTAGGCTTATTCTTTGCTTTTCTGAAGTTTTAGCATCCTCTGGTTTCCGTGGCAACACATCAACGAATCCAGAGAAGAATCCAAAGAGAATCTAATTACTCCCCAGGCTCACCCTTCATCACTACAAACACATCAGGACATGCAGACAGTCATTGCTCCTCGTTTTGGCCTCTAATGATCATAATGTGGGCATCTGTCTTACCATATATGATTGGGCTGAAGTGGAGTCTTAGTAAGAAGGATGTGATTGACCATCATCCTCTCTTCCATACTCGTCATACAGGTGATGATAATGGATCATCAAACAGACAGCAGCCTGCCAACCAACTTCTACAAAAGGTCAAAGTAGAACAGCAGAAACGCAGAGGTGGGAGGTGCCTGATCTTGGCACTGGAGCCTGTGTCAAGTCCAAACTTGAAATGACACGCAGGCTATTTTTACTACGTGGGTAACCTGCCTCAGATCCAACATCTGCACTCAAGGAACAATGCAAGATCCTGTTGAAAACTGAGCCTCAGAACTTTTTAAATGTCTTCAAGTATATAAATTCCTCTTTGGTTTGCAGAGGCCGTCGAGTCTTTCAAGGTCAAAAAGCTCAAGTCCATGAAACGTTACAAGTCACCGGTGTCAAAACTGAGTAAGTGCTGTTTTTATTACGTCTTGTTAAATCGAGAGAAAGTGCTGCCAAAGACAAATGAGGTCGTTCTCTAAGCTGTTTTATATTAATATGTGAATATGATAAGGATGCTCTCCATTGTTTTGGTTCGGTTTTTATTCTATATGATAGAAAGATTCCATTTGTTCTCTATACCCAATTTTTCCTCTCTAAATTGCCCATAGGTGTGAATGGGAGTGTGATCGACTGGCAACCTGTCCAAGGTGTACCCTGCCTCTCACCCAATGACTGATGGGATAGAGTCCGCCCTCCCACAACAAGTTAGTATGTTTACATGCAGCAACAGTACTGCATCTCCCTGCACAAACACCATTCTTCATCATAATTCCCTTCAGCTGTTGTGATTCCCCCTAAAATCATAACCGTTTTCTCGATTCATCCTTATCAATTTCAACCAAGCAATTGAGCCGTTGCTCTACGATCGCATCATTTTAAAATGTATTCGAAACAGTGTGACAATCGTGGCTGTTGCCCCTGGTAACCTGGTGTGACAGAGACAGAGTATTGGAGAAAACGGGGTCGCATCGAGTGATGAAGAGCAGAGAGCGAACGTTCCCATATTTTTCAACTGTGAAGCACTGCCTCATCCATTTGGTTTGAAATATATAAAGCAAGTGAATACTGAGTTAGCGACACGGCCCTGATGTGTGCAGAAACGCTCGTTTATGTGGACATTTTGCTGCAGCCTGGTGTTGCTGCACAGAATTTAATCAAGGAGCCACGACGGATTATTGTACATTAAAACTGTTTTTCAAATAGGAGACATGCGTTTGTGTTCTGATGCATTCAGGGGGCTCCAGTAATTTCCTCCACTGAAGGAGAAAACTTCCAGTCTAGAAGTCTTTTTAGGTGATGAATACTGGAACACACCCCCCACTGATGGTTCACTCAGAGCCCACTCATTTCCTGGCATTTTGACAGTAATTGCAAATACTAATATGTATTTTATGTGCACTAATGTGCATGATTTTGATATAAATACATGTATTAGTTGGAGAAAGTCTAATTATAGTACTTATGCTAAGCACCTACAACTTACATAATCTCTGTTTTTATGCATATTTCTGCCATGGCATTGGTGCAAGTTGATGGATTCCCAACATCATCAACATCAACAAATGATGTGAAAACAGACCTGACAGACCTCTGATCTGAGGTCAACGGTGCAACGTCAAATGCCAAATTTTCACCTTTTGACACCCATTTGTTAGGTAGAACTCGACTCCTCCCACCTTAGTGCCATGTGTACTGCCAAGGTCCCAGAAATACTAGAATAGTACCTCAAGTGTGTTGGTGATCAAGTTCTGTTCAGCTCATCTCTACATACATCAACTGCCGTTAAAAGAGGCAGTAACTGAGTGGCGATATGATAAATAGTTGTAGCTGTGAGTGCAGTTTTAGGACAGAATTACAAGAACAGGTTGAGAATGTTCAAAGCTCCATTTTTTGACAGATCCCCTGAGTAATATTTGATGGAGTTTGAAGTGCTGGATTGGATTGCAGTCTTTGTTCTTATGTTCGTCCTGTCTCTGTATATCTGAGGAGTGTGTGTGTGCATGCGAGTGTGTGTGCATGTGTGCGTGTGAGTGACATGGAACATCTATCACATGACCATGGTTATAGTTTCCACATTAGCCAACAGTTAACTAATAATGCCTGAGTGAGTAAGGTAATGACAGCAAACACCGCCGCAGGCCTCAGACGGTCGATTGAAAGCTCGTAACGCCGCCATCGCAGCCTCCGATACGTAAAGTCTGATAAAAGAGCAGCGTCTGATGTGCAGTAACGCCGATACACTTCGCTTCATCGCTGATCATAATGGTTTCGCCCTGGCACAGACGGCCAGACAACACGCCGAAAACAAATGCAAACTACGAAAAGCGTCGGTTTGCGAATAATGTAGACGAATGAGAGCTAAATGTTCCGTTTTGTGCTCTGTTGGTGTGTTTGTGCATCAGAATGCCTTCTTACCTGTTTGGAAACGTCTCTGTGTGCGAGGGTATCTGAGTGTGTGGCCGTTCCACCTGCCTGCTGTCACTGTGGAACTAGGGCATTACCTGGAGTCAGGTGTCACATGCAGTGACTGCCGGTTCTGCGTGTGTGTGTTTGCGTGTGTGTGTGTGTGTGGCACATAAGAGAGAGAGCAACAACCCTCGACACGTTCTTATTTTGATGTAAATTTGATTGCCCTGCGTGGCACCGTGGCACACTCGGGGTATGAAAATGTGCTCCTGCGTGGTTGCGGCGTGGGTTTGTGAGTGCAGATGTCAGAGCGAGCACAAACAGAGAGAGTTTGAGGGGAAAAGGAAGGTGCGTCAGCAGGGATCGGGGTAGCGTGAGTTCCGAGTGAGGAGAGATGGGAGTTCTACTGTGTCTGCTGCTGCTGCTGCTGCTGCTGAGGAGGCACAAAGTGACACTTTGTTTCCCGGCCAGATAGTCGGTGCAGGAGAACAGAGCGGCATTCACCATTTCAACTGGCCCATACACACAAAGGCCTCCATTGTGACTTACAGGAGATGTGTGCGCAGATGTGTGATTTGAATGGATTGTAATGTGGTCAGCCACAATCGGTTAATATTGTTGCGGTGATAAATGTCTATCCTGTCGCGTTGTTTGCATTAAGAGACAATAGCCGGGGCTGTTTACTGGACCACTGTCAAACATCATTAACAGCAAACATCATGAATGTTTCCTTTTTTTTTTTATAAGAGGAAACAGCTTAGCGACTGTTATCTGGTTCTTCTGCTGGGATCTGGCAGTGTGATGGGCGTACACCAGCATAGCGATGCTGTGTATCAGGCCCAGCTCCCCCACATTCCAGTTTTGGCAGGATCACACTGCAGTCTCACAGGGATATGGTAATGATGGGGCTTTACCAACCTGGATGCCATCTATATTACAGCAGCACGGCACTTCAAAGACAGGCTGCTCTCTGACTGACTCTGTACATAAATAGAATCCCCCAGTACACCAGTACAAACATACACTCACACAGATATTCATGCAGATGCACGACGAGGGGAGTCTTCCTCGCTCCGTGTTATGTGCGGAGTGCGATAATGGCAAAGATCACACACACACACACACACTCTCAGCAACTCTCAGTGAGGCGAGAGCAGCAGCTAAACTCATACTGACGTGTAGTAAAAGCAGTCATTCATCATTTTCACGGGATGAATGAAAACCTACAGTGCTTACATTTGAATTTGTTGATTTGTAGCAAACTGACATGTTGGTGTTATGAGTTGTGAGCGTTTCAATGCGACTTTAAGAGATTTTTCTTGAGAGGAATGGAGAAGTCGTCAATGGCTACATGCATTTTTCAGTGTGTTGCGTTGCTTAAATCACCCAGGCGTCAATATCACTGTGCCAAATATTGGTTTTAGTAGTCAACTAGCATGTAAAGATGAGAAAATGTTAATGTATGCATCGATGATAGAGCAGCTAATGGACAATAAGGATGGCTCTAATGGAAAATCTGATATTTTGATATGAACTTCATGCTGCAGGGCCATGAAATATTAGACCAAACCACACTGGCTCACTCTACAGCATGCTGTAGTTTATATATATATAAAAAAGGAAAGTTACCTTTGTGTAAGTTTATTTAATGAAAATGCAATAGATAGTTGTGCCTGTTTTATGTATTGTAATTAATATTGTTGACAGGCTCTATTGTACTGAATCAGGTTTGTGGGGTTTTATTTATGTTATTTTCCTACAGTGTTACTTTTCGTCTTGGTAATTTATTCTTTTCCAACCGATGTTTCTGGTTGCACACCTGGCTGTTGGAGCAGAGGGAAGCTCTCTCTCTCTGAATTGTCTCTTCCTGGATTTTTAAGATGTCTTTTGGGGAGTTTGTCCTTGACTTCATAGAGTTTTTGGGCTGGGTTGGGTTCCTGTTGTTGTTATGTGGGCCCTTTGAGGCTTGACTTGACTTGTTGTGAGCACTAGTGTATAGCATAAATATACATAATGTTATTTTGGGACATATGTCTGGAAAGATACAATGATTTAACTGCTAAATCAGGAGCGACTGAGGAACCAAGTTGTCATAGGTTATTATAGATTTGAATTCTGTTTGAGAAAAAGGCAACAATGATACAAACACCAATGTCTGCGTAGAAATTCCTCCAAAACAAATGAATGAGATATTCTGGTAATAAACATCCAGTGCCTGCTCTTACACCGTGATCTCATCCGTTTTACACGCACAACATCCAGTGACATCATAAAATATGCACACTCCTACTTTCTCTGTCGAGCTTCTGTTTTAAATGACCGCATGTCATCCAATTTATTCAACACTTCAACTAAAACCAGCACAAACCTCTCACTTTTCTAATACGCCGAGAACGAGTGTTTATTTATACACACAAAAACAATGAGTTTGCAGTGATGAAATTCAAATCCCACGGCGGTGGGTTTTCCTGAGTCACACGCTGATGCATGATTCGGATTAAATGGACGTTGATAAGTTCTATCAGTCGTTCGTTAGTCGGTCGGCTGGTGATGACCGTGACGTCTCGCTGCTTATTGTGCAGACGTGAATCCAAGCCTTCCTGTAAGCTAAAATCTGCCGCTGCTCTGATTTACCAAACCCGATTGAAGGAAATACGGCATTGTTTCCACGCAGACCACAAATCTACTGAAGCCTCAGTGCATCCATAATAAATCATCTTTGGAGTGATAACAGTAATGTGCAGCTCCCTGCACGCAATCGGGTGCACGAAGCAGTCAATCAGCAAACTGACCAGTTTACTCATCCAGCACCAGCAGGGTTCCATCTGTGCCAATTCTGTTCTGGCCAAATGCCATCTGGTCCTCCCTGCCCCTGAGCCTCAGCACCGACGTCCACGGAGGGTGACAGTAATGCAGCACTGATTTAAAGCCTTTACAGTACTACTCAGCCACGCGGGGAGATATAGTGCCATTATTTCACATTTTTTGGGGGGTGGTGGGGGGGTGGTGTGATGAAGGCCTCTGCCATATTGTCCTGGGTCTGGGTATTCCACCACACTCACGCGTCCTTAGATTTGAAAGGCTCGGACGCTGGATCGCTGTGAAAACTACAGCTGTAGTCCAGAGACGCACAGATCAACGTGCAACCATTAGAGAGCGGCAGATTAAGGCTGCTGCACGGGGATTACGCTGTTACGTGCAGCCCGAAAGGCGCATGGAGAACAAAGAATCTGGCCCTCGGGTTTCCCACATATTCTGCGCGGATTACAAATGAAATTGGCAGATGGCGTTAAACGGTTACCTCGGATGGTTTTGGAAATGACCGTTTGGCCTGTTGACATCGGCGTGTGCGCATTTCCAGTCGGATCAAAAATCTAAACCCCAGCCCATTCGTAGGAGACACACACACACACAGACATACACGCGCGCGCGCTCACACACACTTACACACACACACACACACACACATACACACACATCTGCGAGGATGGAGCATTGGCTCTGTGCAGGTCAATGAAAAATGAGAGGTGGGATACGGTGACAAGGTCATCAGCTTGGTGAAAATGGAAAAGACAAAACACCGTTCACCGTGAGCAGCATCATGGTCGAAGGAGGAGAAGAAGAGGAAGGAGAAGGAGGAGGAGGAGGAGAAGAGGGAGAAATCACACCTCGTTTATGGCGACGGTCCTC
>OMNV01009222.1:140248-161423 GCA_900303265.1 Brotula barbata | reverse complement strand
GAGTCCAGACGTGGGAGAGGGCTTCCCATGATCCCTTGTGCTGTTTTCACCACCCGGGCTAAGTTCGTTCGGTCCTGTGCCGTGCAGTTGCCATACCACACTGTCGCACTGAGACACAGGATGCTCTCTATTGTGGCCCTATAAAAGTTTGCGAGCAGCTGAGAGGAGAGTCCAGCCCGTTTCAGTTTCCTGAGGAAGAAAAGCCTTTGTTGGGCTTTCTTCACCAGGTACAAGCTGTTGAGAGACCAAGTCAGGTCAGATGTGATGTGGATGCCCAGGAACTTGACATTGTCCACACGCTCTACCTCCTCCCCCTGTATGAGGAGAGGAGCGTGTTCCGTCTTCCTGGACTTCCTGTAGTCCACAATGACCTCCTTGGTCTTGCTGGTGTTCAGGATGAGGTTGTTTTCTGAACACCATCATGCCAGGTGCTGTACCTCCTCTCTGTAGTGGGTCTCATTATTGTTCGATATGAGACCCACCACGGTGGTCTCTATGCACAATTTAATATAAAAGATGTTAGGATTGTTATTCAGTCAAAACTTCTATTTTATTTTCGCAAAACCTCTCTCGAAATTGTAACTTTTTAAATGAGTTTTCTGGGTGACATACACAGTTAATGATGTTTACTAATGTGAAAAGGTCCTTTAAATGTATTTTAAGTGTAGTCACTAGGAATGACATGAAAAGACTGATGCTTTACCTCTATAGGACAATGTTTGGAACATAACTAATTATATGTGGGGTTGCTTGGTGCAGGACAGAGAGAGAGAGAGAGAAAGAGAGAAAGAGAATCCTTGCTGGAATCCACAACGTTGCTCCACATCTGCAATTCCTCAGATCCTGACAGCTGTGGTACGTTTTTCCTGCTGAAAGCACCCATAAATGTGATATTTGATACAGTGTTTGTGAACATTTGTTCTTCATTCCCATCCCTGCTAAAACACTTACATCTACGTTGATCCACACCACTGGTAATTAGCGGCCCTGCTTGGAGCGATGGAAACGAGGACGGCCAGGGATCAGAAGTCAAGAATCCCAAGTGGATGTAATATGAGACGGAGAGACAATATGCATACAAATATAGACCTTTGTTATGATTAATAGCATGTATAATGTTCAGTGTTTTGATAGTAATTTGCCCATCAAACGCTCAGACACACTGTCGTCATTATTTCTTCTGCTCTTACGTCAGTGAGTCTAATATCAAATCATCTGGAAGAAACTCATCTGTGCTCTGTTGCCCTGGTTTGATCTGGAGCACCAAAGTGGGTCCCTTTGTGACCCTTATGTTTGCACTAAATTCTATATTTTCACCAGTGACCCCTAATGTTCACCATGTGTGCCATTGACTCACATACAGTACTTCAAGCTGTTTTCACATACACAGCATATGAAAAGATCCATACAGTGACAATATCAGACGTACACGCAATGTGTGTGCAAATATAAACATACGCTATATGTATACATATACGTTTATTTTTCGATACAATTCTGAAATCAAGTGTAATTTTAGAGAAGGACAGAAGGAACTGCTTGGAATCCAGTAGGTAATTGCAGGTATAATTATTTTTTGAGAGATGATGGAGGAATATACTCTTTATAGTGAGCAGCTGTAAGAATTTGCTGAGTCTGCTGAAAATGAGTAAGGAACAGAGTTGGCAGACAAATCAATGCAAGCCGGGAAAATAATGTTTGCCTCCACTTGCGTCAAAACATGTACCATTCCCTAACTCCCGATGGACTTTAAAGAAATTGTGTTGAAATCTGATATAAATGAAGTTTGTCTGTTTCTGGTGTAGTTGTAGCTTTAAATGATCAAGGAGACATTACATTTATTTAGTGCATTATCCACCATCCATCCATCTATTTCCAATTTCATTGTTTAGAGATTTTTTCTTTTGCATTTCTGCTTTTTTACGAGATCTTAAACCTGAATCCTACTGCCACTGTGGTACCTGGTATGGGCTCCAACTGGTGAGCCAGACAATCTCAAGTAAGACATTTGTACATAGCTAAGGAAGCTTCTCATATGGAAAGCAATGTGATAAATGGGACCCTCACCCAAAGAAACTAATTTAGAGCTCAGTACTTCTGTTCCTTGCTTTCTTGTTCGTGCAGTGAATTGTTTGCTTGAATATTAAATTACAGCAAAGATCAAAGTCACAAATTAGCCGCTGACTTTGTGGGAATTAGCTGGTGTACATAAATAAATCTGCCTTAAAACCATGTAAATAATCTCTGCCTGCTGTATTTGTGCGGTGATTATTTCGTGGCCTGGAGCTTTCCGTGTGATGTTGTTTGATGCTGCATCAAAATACGCTTCTAGATTCTAACCTAGATAATAACAAAAAGGATAAAATGCAAGTTAAAAGAAGACTTTTGGAAAGTGGCACTATTGTCATAAATTCAAATTCAAATCTAGGAAAGGGTTGGCACTAATGTGATACTGCTTCACTGGAAGATAAACAACAATTTATCTGAGGAAGAAAAAAAAACAGTGTGATATTAACCGTCTTTGTTACTGTGAAGGCCTTGGAGTGTGTTGGACAGTTGGAAAATGTCTACCAAAGTTCAATACAACTCAGTCTGTTTAGGCATTTTTTTCTAAATGTTGAGAGTGCAGTTCAAGAATTAAGAAAAAGACATTTATATTTTTCCTCCAACTGATCATGGTCACGTGATCCTTTTTGATAGCCCTTCATAATCACTCAACTATGAAGACCTTAAAAAGAGTAAAATGATGTTTTATCCTAAGAAATTCACTTTAAACCTATATGAAATTCTAACATTTTTATATAAGTTTTAATTTTTAGTGTTTATATGAGCTAAACAAAAATCAATAACATTGTTACATTTGTATTTACTTCCAGGCAGATTTGTTTACTTGGTACTATAAAATGATGTACCTTGCAAGTTTACTCGATCTTTGATTAGTTCATAAGACTTCCATTATAACGAACAGGTGTACATCTTATTTATTTATTAAGTATGTCTGCATGTCTTAGTTTTGCCATTCAATTTCCCTCCCACAGTTAAGTAACTAAAGTTGTTTGAATCAAACTTGACGATGTGACAGAATATGACTCCTGTTTATGTTTGCAGCGTCTTTGTTTTTTGACCTGATTGCACCGAACACCATTTTCTCCATCACTCCAAGCACAGTGGCAGTGCACGCTTGTCTTCCAGAGTGCGCTCCCGTATCACTTCCTGCATCGGTCCTGGTATATTTCCACAGCGCGGTGGTGTGACAGCAGGTGCTCTCTGTCGTTTATCAGTGTGCACAGAGGTGACAGAGTGCAGGGCGTCACTGAGGCAAAAACCCTCATGAAGTAAAGCAGCTTTTCTCTTAACAGTGCTCACGTTCTACAGTCATACATGCCTGTCTGATCTGAGCTTCACCAACCCCTCCTTAATCATACAATAACTGCCGTGCTTGTTTCCTTTACGTATATCCGTCTCCTTGTTTCCTGAACACTGCGGGCAACGAGGCCACTCTGCGGTGGATTGTGCCTGATGAGAATGGACACCTGTCCACACACACAACGTAAATGTCAGCCTCATTGGTTGTCCATTTATACATTAAATGTGGCACGGCAGCGTGAGAGGATCAAATTGCTGTGAAGCTACCGTTTTTAAGGCTCTAATTCAACTGGTGACTTTCTTTCTTCCCAAAGTCTGGGAGCTCCTCGAACACTCTGTGTTTACCTGAGCCACTGCTGTGTTTCTTTTAGTTTAATTGCAGTGAATTGGAGCCACAGATTTTGTTTATTGCTTCAGGGAAGACACTTTGTCGGCCAACTCATCCACTCTCTCTCTCTGAGCTACTCTTTCACTCGCTCTGTGCTGCTAATGGGGGTCATGAGATCATCTGACCAAACTAAAGAAAACAGCGAGTGTGAGAAACTTCCGCTTTATTTGACAACATATGATGACACGTCAAAGGCCATGTTTGTTGCACTGCATATATTAAATAAATGGAAAACATGCACATACTTGTATTTCTGAACACACAACTACACGCTCACAACATCGCTGTATAGGCTTTGCACACAATGAAATGAACTGATCCACAGTAAAATAACAGCAATAGAACAGAGCCCATTCATTCATTTCCATTCTACAATGCAATGCAATAAAATAAAGTGCTTGTATCAAAGGCACGGCTCCAAAAAGCAACAAACTCCAACTATCACCTAATTCATCTACACAGACTCAAACAAAGTCTCTCTAAATTTATCGCTAAGTGTGTAGTCTGTGGGAGCAAACTTGGGCTAGGTCACAGATATGTCACTCAAAGCTAATACACATTTTGCAAGTGACTTTTTATACATTCAAGTCCTTATTTCTATGGGTATTACAGTATCATAAGCATCAATATCGATTCAACTACATTGCTGATATAATTTAAGTAAAATGTGAGTACTTGCATTTCCCCTGTTGAGATGTACTTCATATGAGAACCTTCTCCTAGAGAAGAGTATATTACATCACAAATCGTATTTGCACCAGTAACAATCAAGAAATGACACACCGAACATTCTGTAGCAATGACCATAATGCGGAACATTCAAGTATCAGCTGTAAATAGTTTAGGGTGAACAGGGATTATGGCAGCAATCACTGCATGGAAAATTAAGCATTTCATATGTGAGATTTTGTGCATTTGTGTGTATTCCAAGGCTTGAGAACAAACATGTAGGAGTTCAGCATGAACATATTACTGCGCTGTACGTTCGCCATGGAACTAACAGGTTCTTCACCACACAACACCAAACAATAACTTGAAATGATTTATCCTTACTCAGCTATGCGGTAGCATCACATGTGGCAGTGGTTATTCTTAGGAGTCATTATCATTCCTGTTTTATTTTAGTATATTAACCATGACCTTGTGACTCATTCTTAATTGCTGCCTACTTGACGGTAAATCTTTCCATGATGAACAAAACAAATGCTTTTGGAGTCTGCCTACTTTCACACTTTTACTGTCATGAGGAAGTGGGTTATCTCTCCATCAAAGAACATCTGTTTGGGAAAAAGAGACCAGACAATCAACAAATAGGCAGTCGCTGCTGATAGAGCTGCGTCCAGACACAGAGAACGCAGCGCAAAAAAGTCAATCTCTTTTTTTTGTTCTGCTGTGCTCCACTTCACAAAATAGTTCTTTATGCGACCTCATAATTATTTGCAGGTTTAAAAGTTCTGTAACAGAAAATTCTGAGTGTTTCAAGAATTTTATGACAATTGGCAATTTTAAAGCTCAGTCAGATGCATTTCTCCTCCGCTGTCACGGTGCTCAGTGAAACCTGGAGTGCTCTATCTTTTTGGCTGGGGATCACGTGTGAGAGGTCCTCGTTCAGATTTGTGCACTTCTGAACGTCAATCCTGTGTGGTTCAGATGAGTTGAAATCGCCAAAGTATCTGACAGACAACAGTCTGCAAGGTGAGACCACATTGGACTGATTGTTCCAGCAGCCTGTGTACACCTCACTGCCCTCTGGTAGGTAGAGGAAGGTCTGGGAGGTGCAGGTAACATATCGCAGGTCGTGGTACACCACGGAGTTAGAGTCTTGGTGAGAAATGACAGAGGAGAGCTGATGAGTGTCCACACAGCGACGATGCCTCTCAGCTCCAATCTTACAATACAGGCATATGATCTTCTCAAAGAATTTGATGACCATGGCCTTGCGAAGGAGGATGTAGATCCAGGGGTCAAGAATGGGGTTAAAGGAGGCAAAGCGGATTGCTCGTAGATCAGGGTTCTTATCCATACGCACCTCTACCGGGGTCTTATACAGCTGGTTCAGAAACAACTGTGCCTGCAGGGAAAGAAGGAAAGAGCGGCTGAGTAGGTGCTTGGAAGTGAATGATGGACTGAATGAGTAAAGGATGGATAAAAATATGAAATGAGTGGCAGCTGGACAAATTGGCAGTTTAAATTAAATAATTGCAGCAAACACAAAATGTGGATACGTATGCGTAAACAAAGCTGTGCGTAAAGCGTGCGTAAAGGCGATCTTTGAACTGGTGAAAAGAGAACTTACCACAAGTGGAATGGAGCAAACGAGCACAACTACCGATGTGCCTATAAGCAAAATAACCATCTGAATTTCTGCATGCCCATAGCTCTGTTTTCTCCTCTGATGGTCCAAGTTGCGCCCCAGAAAAAAACCAAGCGACGTCCGTCGAATGAAACGGCGGTGCATGCGGACCAAAGCGACGCACACCAACACGTTACAGATCAGAGTGATGAGGATGAGCACCGAGCTGAAGCCGGCGTACATGTAGGTAAAGGCGGCGTCGCTGCTCTTGTTGCTCCTCCACTCGATGAAGCACCAGGTCTGCGGGTACTGCATCTTCACCCGGCCGAAGCCCACGATGGGCAGCGCGCAGAAAAGCGCGTTGGAGACGTAGATTGCCAGGAGAGTGAAACCTGCCAGTTTCTTGTGCACGTGATATCTATAGAAGTACGGGTGGTTTATGGAAAAGTATCTCTCCACTGACATGGCGCAAATGATGCTGAGCCCCGCAAGGGAGAAGAACAGCAAGATGAATCCAAAATACTGGCACAGCGGCTCCTCTCCGGGCCACGATCCTTTCACATATGTGGCGATGGTGACCGGACTGGCGAGCAACGTGCCCAGAAGGTCTGTGACCGCCAGACCGCACACTAGAGTGTAGAACGTGTTATGCCTCCCATCTTGACGACTTCTACACAAAACCAAGATGGCAATGACGTTCCCAACCACGCCGAAGATGAACATAACAGTAGGGATTGTCGGGACCATGGTCCTCCCTGTCATGGAATGATTACTCATGGCGGAGCGAAACGCTGCCAAACATACGCCAAAGTCCTTCTTTAACGCCAGTATTTCCAGTCCAGGACAGGTGATGTCTTACTAATTAAGGGGCCCCTGGAAAACATTGTCAAAAAATGACAATTCGGCTTTATTTTCTAACTTAAATCCAACTTTCTTAAAACTTTCAAAAAAGTTGTAAAGTTATCCAGAGATGCTGCCGTGGGCTGCTCAGGTCAAGATCTCAGTGACAGCGCGGAAACGCAGGGTAGAGTTTGCTGACACATGTGACGTCACTGTCAGGCGGCTCTGCAGGCTCTGGTCCCGCCCCCTCACTTTATTTCACCCACAGCAGGATAGATAGATAGATAGATAGATAGATAGATAGATAGATAGATAGATAGATAGATAGATAGATAGATAGGAAATAAACATTGAAACAATAATCTTGTCTCTTACTTCACTGATTCAGAATTCAAAAAATAGTCTGGTGAAGACGTACTTGGTTTCAAATGTCTTTAAAAGGCGGTACTGAAGCCTAAAAAGTTTAAATATTACTGCTGTAGAGCAAATAAACATGATACAGCAGTGTCCCTGACTTGATGACATCAAAGTGACGCTCAGCCTCGGCCTGTCTCTGCCGGAACATCAGTCATGTACGGTCATAATTTTCTATACCTGTGACTCATGAAGATCTTATTAAGATACATAGGAAATTGCATGTTGAACGTTTTAGGGCCACTTTTATGAAATGTGTTTACGTGTTGGGAACAGTCAAGGTGGGGAAACACTGGGGAAATGACATTTTTCTTGCAAATCATCTAATTTACATAGGCATAAACAAATTTAAGATGTGTGCTGTTTTATTCTTAAGAGTACACTACAGTTAAAGAGGCAAAAAATGGCATCATTACCTGTAGTGTAATATTTTTTATACTGATGCAATACATGTAACTGAAGAATTTCTACTATAATTTGTTACAATATCACCATAGGTGGATGGTTGAGTGGTTTCTGTTTAGTATGGGTGGCAGGAAGTGATCCTTAAATATCCTGTTAAGTATCAGGCCTCCCAAATGGACAAACAGTACAGCAGATCCAAGTCTTATCATCATTAATACTGCACTGTAATTGCTTTTGTTGACCACATTGAACTGCTCTCTGATGCAGATTGCTTCTTATTTATTTAAACTTATAAAAGAGGGAAAACCCTCTGTCATTACAGCCACCATACCCGGTAAAAACAATGTTGTTTTAGTTGTGAAATTGTCCTTAACATGTCACACCTTTGAAAAACACAAAAAACCCCACAGCACATACAGTAGCTATTATGTAATATGTCTGACCCTGAGTTTATGTGTGAGTGTGTGTGCAGTATGTAGTTTCTCTGTGAGTGTGTGTCAGGGTTTCAGCCTCGATAGAATGTTCTGTAAGTAGATTTGAAAGATTAGGATTTGTTTGTCCACGCCGACTAAGGACCAAGAGAATCAATGTGATTGTGTCTTACGCAGACAGATTACAGAGCCCAGTAGGTCCCACTGTTTGCCATGCAATCATCAAAGTGTTGGAGAGGCTTTGACAGGTCTGTAGCTATAGACTGTCTTTGTATTGCCACTTGAGGAAAACACTCCATTCTTTTTGGCACTTGTACACATAAAGGATGTAACTTTAATTCTTAGAGAAGGAGGGGTTATAATAAAACTGGAACTAAAATTATACGGTAGTGCCACATCATGTTGGCTGCATGCTTTGGGTGTAGCTAGGAGGAGTTCACCACCTGTAGAGGAAAACATGACTGAATCTCCCGTGGACGTGTAGAGACACAGCCTGGAGGTTTGTGTGTGAGAAATTCTGTTCCCATTCCCATGTTGGTATGTCTGTGGGTGTCCCCAAAAAATGCTAAGTTATACATAAGATTCTTCATTTGTGTGTGAATATGATTAAACTAACAGAACCACCACCACTACCCAATCTTTTGTAGTGTGAATTATCTTTATGACCTAGTTTATTACACAAGCACAAGTCCGAATCGGCCATTTATCACAATTACACCTCCTCTATATCCAACCTTTTATTCGTTTTAAGGGTACACGCTCTGCTGGTCTGTACAACTGACATGATTTTATCAGCTTAACTCTCATCAATGGAGTCTCGTGGCAGTCAGAATATGATTGGGGTGGAGGATTTGTTGTCCTTGAGGACTCTCACTGAGCAGCTTTTTAAAGTTTACAAAGAGTTTGGATTTGTTTATTCCGGGATTAGATGGACTTCAATGATATCCATCTGCTAACTAGCACAGTATAACAAAGCTGCGGGGCAGAGAATCAGATGTAAACTGTTTGTAGTGAAAATATCTGAGTCTGACGTGATGACAACATGAAAAAAGTAACAGTTTATCAATTTTGTGAGGTAATTCATCACTGGCAGCAGACCAGTGTCTCATCAATGTGGACTGTTGATGATTGTTATTGTTGTAAATTAATTTATTCACACTATTTGACCACTGTGAATGAATGCATGCAATCCAAAAACAAAACATGTTCATAATGACTACAAAAAAAATTCACTTAAGGATAGCTGGCAGACATCAAAGCCATACAGGACTGTTGATCCCTCAGGAGTATAATCTTCACTATAGTCCAAAATGCGGCACAAGAGTTTCAGCCCAAATTGACAAAGAGTAGCTGTGTTAACTTTTGAAATAAAGTCTTTGCTCAGAATCAACATGAATGGTTTAATACCTGAAGAGGGCTGTGACCAAACCTTAGCAACGGTCACTGTTGATGTCTTACTCCATCCAAACAAAGACTGTGAGACTCATCAGAGAAAGATGTCATGAATTATTGCAGCAGTTTGTAAGGATAAGAATTTAACACTCAACACATAACTCTTTCCACCTCATGATAACCTGCGACAAGATTGACAATCAAGGCAGTGATTCCCTCCCTCCCAAATCAGATTCCATTACAACAGAGACATGACATTTTTCACATCACTGGATTCCGATCAGAATCGAATGAAGATTTCACTAAATTCTACACAGTTTTTTTAGTTTTTTTTTTAAGAAGTTACACATTGTAGTTTTAAACATATTGCGATAACATGAGTTAATGCTCTTTGAATTCTGTCTGCTCTGACATTGGTTCTCTGAAAGCGAGTCGTCTGCACGTGTTACATCCATGTTTGTGGAAAAATCTCATCAATTTAAAAACATCTGTAATGAGCGGCTTCTGCACAGGTACCCATTTACAACAGTTCACGAGTCCAAACTATCCCTTAACGATGTGCAGGGCTGAGAGGATGAGTTCTTATGAATGTGACCCAGATCACATTTGTGATCACATTTGACACAGATGTGACATAATCACATTTGTGATTGATGATACTTGTGGTCACATTTGTGATTTGTGATCACAAGTAGTTAGGTAGGTCAACTTAGATCGGAATGTGGTTTTCCAGGTTGATTAACATGCTGTCTGTCCACATTTACCTATTTCATTTACTTTGGTTATCTGACCTAGATATCGCAAGTGTAAGTTAATGCAAAGTGAGGAAATCATTAACAAGGACCACGGTGCATAGCCACATTAGGGACACTTTGTTTCTAATCTTAACATGACCGGATGACCGTGGCTGCCCATTACTACACAATGGAGCAACAAACACGCAGAGTGTTGTTTCTAATGAGGTATAATATAGGAACAGCAGTGTAGGCCCCCTGCAAATGGGCACCCAGAGGTACATTTAGACCACAGTTACATTTGTAAAAGAGAGGGGACGCCAAATTTAGATTTTCATGTCCTAAAATGCAGCTGTTCTAGTGAGTTGACATAATGAGTGTTCTGTGCATGGAAATGTCAGAGACCAAGAGAAGGCACTTTAATTACAGCCTGGTTACACATGCACTTGGTTAATACTTCATACGAATAGCAGAGGAGATGAAAATATGTTGAACATTTTAAAATGATTCAAATCATGTGACCTGTCTAACCAGAAATTATTAAACTGCCATCTTGAAAAAAACTTTCCTTTCATGATGTATATGAGAGATGAGTGATTTATTAGTCTATGGATACGATTTGTCCACACATATCTTTTATCTGGTTTCTCCAATGAACCTCCTGCAGGCAACTCCTCACATGCATTCATCACATGCTCTCAACATTATATGAAAGGTAAAAAGCATGAATTTATTGGGAGATAGAGCTCGTTCAGTGAGTTCACACAGCTCTCGCTTAAGTAACTGGAGGGATAAGTTACAACACTGAGTGGTTAGATGTGAAAGAGAGTGGATCCACCTATTTGTGAAACAAGATGTGTGCATATGTTCATTTAATTTCCACACTCAATGTTTAAGACATCTATGCATGAGTGAGATAAAACCTTCCATACTAGCCCTGTGTGTACCGGTAGTATCTTGCCTTGTTTGGACACAGGGCAAACAGAATGACACCTCAGTAAATGGCTCAGTAAATGCAGCAGCAGCGGGCTCGCCCTCACGTTTATCTGGCTTTGGTCCCATCTGGCCTTCTTCACCTGGCACAGGTTAAGAAAATCTGAGCAGCCAAACAAGAAAAGCAAGCTGGGTAGCAAAGACTGAGCTGTCACTCACTCAGTGGACAAATCAATCAAGGCTTGGCTCAAAATATTTGGCTCATGGTAATGGTGATGGGGGAAGTGATACTGGAAAAATGTCTTTGTTTTACACTTTGTCTTAATCTGGCAGTAGCCACCCAGGTTTCTTAGTCACCTCTTAACCACCTTTGGGAGAAATTGTGAAGAAAATGTCTTCTGTTATGTTTGTTTTTATGTTTTCTATTAGGAAGGCAAACTAATTGCTTAAATAGGTCATCATGGCAAAATAATGGAAAAGGACTCCGCAATGACATCTAACTTCTAATTATGCTTGCTTTATTTATTATAGCTTCCTGCTTGTGTCACAACACATAAAAGCCACACGTAGCCTTAAGCTAATGCACAAATAAATTAAACATTATTTGTTTTCACTTGTTTATTCAAAATGTTAAATACGAAGCAGCTGATCTGGATGATTTATGAAAGTTTAATAAACACGTTTCTCTAGAGACGCAGAGTGGCCAAGAGCAACATGACCAGCAGCGTCTTATCCTGTAATCTGATTCAGGGACAGAAACACAGTGACCTCTCCACTCACATCTTAATTGCACGTACAAATCAAAAACAAAATCTGAATCCTGTTGACTTAAATTAAAGTAACAGAGGGAAAAATACATTTGTATTTAAGAATCAGATTCTATGCCATCTCTCCTAGTGCAACCAGTTAGATAATATCTTGTCTAAATAGTTAATAATCAAATGAATGAAAAAGTAGAACAAATACATTTTCCTTGTTCAGTAAAATCTGCATCGACGCAGATCCTCTCTTATGAAGCTGTGCTGAACTGCACATTTTGTAATATTTACAAACCTCAAGTAAAACATGACTCAGCTATCAGAACCACAGACCTTCCGGTAAAAATGCATCTCCCTTCCCTCATCTCAAACACACAGAGCTCTCTCGAAACACTTAAAAGGGTTTGAACATCACCTAACTACTGATGTGGATGCCTCACTTCCTGAAGTTTTCCCCAAACACCTCACCTGACTGACCTGCAAACACTCCTGTTACTGTGAAATCAGTGGTTTTGCATTAAGCTCATGAGGGTGACACACACTGACAAAAAGGACAAAGCAGTGGATGGGAACAAGGCTCGCTGAACCTTTTTACTGTTCATTAGAGGTATTGCGACATTCACTGACTAAACCACTTTATCAGTGGGAGATAAGCATCCACAAAATGCTCCGGTCAACCTATGGAGCAAAGCTGCTGTAAGTCGAAATCCATCATTGCCAAGAAACAGAGGAGATAACGGTGATTATCTTTGCACAGTCGCAAAACATCTGTAGCTCTGTACTGAACTTTACCTGACCACTTAACTGTCATTAATGCTGCAATTACAACTAAACAACGATGGGGGTGAGAGGAAAATTATCGAGGCAAGTTCATCCTGGAAAGCATGTTAAAACACTGTCTATTTATTTAAATAATGAGCAACCAAAAATGAAAGAAACATTTATGCATCAATATTTTCCGTTTGCTTTTACACTGAGGATAAATTGTCCAAACTGGTGTGTAATTTAAAGCCTTTTCCGTGTTGGGGAAGAGATGAAAGTATGTGCGTGTGTGTGCTGCTGAATCATTACACGTGTACACAATCACTGGTCAAACACCTACTGGAATTTATTAGCTGTAATCACCTGTGTCAAATGGATGCAGCTGGTGTAGAAAAACACAAATTACTTATATTTCAACCCTCCTGATAGGCCAGAAATTAAGGGAAAAGTATACCGTTAACTTGACAAAATCAAGTGATGGTACTCAAAGATGGGAAATTCAGTTTCATCATTTCGAAAGAAACTTCAGTTTCTGAATAAAATGATGACTAAGCTAAATCACAGGATAATATCTGTCATTTGTGGAAGTTTTCTGTTATTAACATCATCATAAAGCCTTAGAATCATATTTAGACTACAACTGAGACTGAGTACGAGACAGACTGACAATAACATATTTGGTTGTTGTATAACACTTAGAGCAGCTTTCAGTTAGATGCCTCAGGATCATTCTAGTGTCCATGCTGTTCTGCTAACCAGACTGTTTCCCAAGATCATGCCCTGAATACTGAGTAGCTGCAGCAGTATATCGTGGAATGCATGAATTATTTTCCACCACAAAAGTGTTTCTATTTCTCAAAACACCAATTATCTCTGAGCAGAGAACCTCAACAACAGGTTTTTACTCATCTGTGTTGGTAGTGGTGGTGTCTTTAGGTGATGCTGTACGCTCATGTTGATGTTTTTGTGCCGGTGATGATTATCAAACCAAACACTGAAGTGTGTTTTCAGGATCTACTGCGTTTGTGACCACAATGGTTTCTGGTCATGAATGCATTTTGATCCATGCAAAGAATGTGTTTTTTCCCCACAAATTGTTCTTTATCAGCAATTCTTCCCAGTGATTGCACAATCCTTTCATTTCCCTGTGGGAAAAATCTCAAAGATGCTTTTGATTGAACGCACACATACAACCCAAACACAAACACAGTCTATACGGATACAAACAACTGCAAGCAGCGGAAATGGGAGGATGTGACGGTTAGAGCTTTCCCAGCTTTTCTCTCTTTTTGCTTACATGAGGTCACTCTTTGATTTGGCTTTAAAATAATTGTGTTCATTTGTAATAATGTCTCCGACTCCAATGATTCCCGTAATGACATTACCTCACAGTCCGGATCAGGTAAAATAAGTCAGAGATTTGAGAATAATGAAGTTATTTTTACACAAAATTTTATAACTGAAAAAGCACAATACTTTCACAATAAATGGTATGTACAAAATGACAGCGACGATCAGACTGTACAACTGTCATCTCCCAATATTTAGCAAATATTAATTTTAAACATAAGTACTTGATGGATAAATTCAATGATTTCTGATTGAGGCTTCAGTGTTTCTACGGTTGCTGTGCAGCAGCCCTTGCAGCTAACCGTTCCTCTCTCTCCTGCTCGGCCTTCTCTCTCATCTCCTTCTCCCTCCGGATCAGCTGCTTCCTCTCAGCCTCCCAGTCCTTCACACAGCTTTCATACTGCTGAAGATCCAATTTTTCAGCAGCAGCCAGATTTTTCTGAGCCAGAGCCGACACTAGATCATGGAAGGAGGCAGAATCAACCTTATCGTGGGTCTCCAACTGGATTCTCAGCTCCTGTAGAGAAGGGGTGGAGAAAAAAGAATTTGAAGGGGCCCAGAAGTGACCTCAACACTACATAGACATTATAGCAACCATGTTCTAATAACCTGATTTAGTAGTAGTAGTTGACTCCATAGATTAATGAAAACTACTTGGGTCAATTTCAACACACCCAAAGTCTTACACAAACATTCAGTTCTAGAGAAGTTGCATCATCTTCAATAAAAACTCATGAACCCATCATGGTCCAGATGTGTAATCAGAGGGTCCTGGTGTAATTTGGGAAATATTATTCTAACTAATGTTGGGTTAAAAGTTCTGTTGTTCCAGATCTAATGCAGGCTTAACATCTGGTTCCCAAAAGTGTGCTACTGGAAAGGGTTACTTTATGGAGTTCAGAATGCTGACAGAAAACTAGAGGGATGAATTAGCGACTAATTGTTATTCTTCACATCAATGTTGAAAGTAAATACTAAATGCACAGTGGTTTGTAGCAGTTGTATATGAATAATCTCACACAGTAAGTGCTTTTAATACACACAAACCTTTCTAAACCCAAGATGCTGCTTCTGGTTGGTCTCTTACAAAGGAATCACACATAACGGCACTTCTTACAACATCTTAGGATGTCCATCAATTAATGCTACATTCAGTTCTTAAGAAAAGGAAAAATAACTACACACATCTTACAACCTACTGCATGCTGCCCACTCTTATTCAACTTGGAACTTTCTCGGTCAGACAGGACAGGGAACACCGCTCATCACATTTGTCAGAATGAACAGGAAAATTGGTCTAAATTTAGTGGTAGACCTAACCAAAACCACATCTGCTATGAGCACTGAGCACCCACCTTGAACCTGCTGGCATACTGAGGGAGCTTAGCTTGCTCCGCCTGATCATCTTCATCTACCATGCCGTCTTTCTTCTCTTCCTCCTCGTCCCCAGAGGAGTCACTGTCAGAGGATGACAACAGATCCTGGAGCACATCACTCAGGTAGTCCAACTGAAAAAAGAAAGACAGAAAAACAAAGTCCATGAATGAACAAGTTCTCATTTGAAAGTGCAGTTTCTGCCTTAACAAATTGGATCTTAAATTAGTTTCAAAAATATATTGCAGGAACCCCAGTTCCTCATGTTAATGACCACACACTTAGCATAATATGGCCTCATATACAGCCGGAAGCATATACATAGAGAATAAAATGATGGGACTGAGCTGGACAGCAATTGCCGTGAATCTTGGGAAGAGATCATTAACAGTGACTTCAGGCAGCAGTCAGCATCATTTTGAATTGAGCAGTAATATGTCCTTTGTCCTGGGTGTCACTGTCTGCATTAATACTGTGCAGACAACTGACATAGGTGGTTTATTTCCTGTTTGTGTAATTCTCACAGACATCCACAGGGCTCCAGGCCCCTCAAATCTCATTACGTGTGAACAAAGCTGAGCTATTGGACTGGACAGCTCAGACTGGATCAGAGGCTCTACACCTATGTGTGGGTGGGTACATGTATGCAAAGATAAGACAAATATGACAGCATGTGTGTTTCATGTCCATGTTTGTGCTTTGAACACAATTAGTTCACCTTCACTTTATTGGAGCTGCAACAAGAGTGTCAGAGTCAGGTAACAGACGTATCAGGCATGAGTTTAGCCTTGCTGTGCACAAAAAAAAAAAAGACTGGGAGTGGATAGTGGATATGCATTGCTGGGCTCCCATCAAAGGAGAAGACAATGCATTTACATTTCAATGTTAATTATATGTTGTGCCTTTTGAACTTGTCACTTATAAATCTAATAATACATCTGAACACCAGCGGTGACTTGGCAAACCAATCATTAACTCATGATTTCATGACTCACTCTTTCTACATTTATATTTCTGTGTTAAAATACGTATGCTATGAATCTGTTCATCCTTACTGCGTCTTTGGACAGTTTGACGTCAGCGGGAGCAGCAGACACCATTTCCATGACAACCAGAGCTCTGTCCAGATACCCATGTGTCCAGATGAGAGGCATCCGTCTGAAGACAGCGTGAATGCCCTTTAACATCTCCACTTTTCCTGAACAGAGTTGGGGCGCGGGGATTAGTATAAAAGGGAGCACAATGACAGAACAGAGCACAATCAAACATGGTCGAGAATAAATGCATAGATGTGGGCAAGTTAGAGACACATGTCAAATATGATACCTAAGAGAGTGTTTCCAAGTAGCTGAGCGTTGAGGCCGACTGTGTCTTCTTGCTTCAGTCCAGAGAGGAGCAGTGATGCTCCCAATGCTCGCTCCTCTAACTCCTGCACACAAGGAGGCTAAGAATAGAATGATTTCCTTTTCACTGAAAATATTTGCATACTTGATAAATTGATTGGTCTAAAATTAATCAATCACTATTTTGATAATCATGTAAATGAGTATTTGCCTTCAATAACTTTTCCATTTATAAATCTAAAGTTAAATGTTTGCACCACAATATTAAGCAATTTAAAGACATAGATTTAGGCTAGAGGAATTTGTACATCAAATCAAGAGAAAATAAATGATAGATAAATCTATGATGAAAATCACTGTTGGGCATATGTCAGTCTTGATTGATTAATTTAGTTGTGCCTAAAGATGGGTCTTTAGAATAGATTTTTCACATTTTCACTAGAATATTCTGGGTAAATTTTTTATCACATTTTCAGTGGTGTTCCTAAATATTGTTTCACTCACAGAAAGGTGTGGTCTAGTTGCTAGGTAACTGCCCAGAGCATACAGAGACAAGATTTGTGTGGAGGGAAGGTCAAAGGCCTCCTGGAGCATCACCTCTTCCACTACAGAGCACGCAGCTGCACAATGACAAAAACATGGTCTAAATTTTATTGATCATTCACCTGTGTCTTATACATTTCTTCTCTATCTGTTGTAAAATAGCTTACTTTTAAAGTCTCCATCCTTAATATAAGAATCTATGAGCAGGTTAAAGGTGAAGTCGTCTGGGAATATTCCATATTGAACCTGCACACACAGACACATACAAACTGAATTTCCTAGAAACTCCTCAGTCTTTAAAACGTTTAAAATAACAGATCTGAACACTGAAAAAAGTGCTCATAGAGACTGAGCATGCTCCGTTTCACCTCAGTAAATTTGTCTGGCTGGTGAAAACCTCGGCCGATAAACAAAGGAACGTTCAAGAAAAGTTTCAAAGTCCGGGTAAAAAGTTCAAACACATATACTGTAATGCGTCTCTTCTGATCAGCGGTGGTTAGGATTTAATCCATTATTCCTCACACTGATCACATGATTTGTAGCCATGACATCTGGAATTCCGATGGGAAACCTGCTGTACACCAGCTCTAAAATCCTCCACTACCTTCACAGCCTATCCATTTCCCATTAAGCATAAATGGATGGTGCATACATTAACACGTTACTTACCTTGTTTTTAAGCGTGTGCAGAGCCTTATCCTTGGCCCCGTATTTGAGACACTGTCTGACCCAACTGTGAATAGTCCATTCTCGCAGGTACCAACAGTTTGGACTGTGACGAAACCTTAAAGCACAAAAAGCACAAAAATTTCCACCCAACTTTGTCTTTTAAGTGTGAAATGTAGAATGTCAGGAGAGAAAACACTCCAAAGCCAACGTTGGACACGAATGAATAAGTGTGTGATAGGGAAATGCATTAAATGTGGTAACCACGAGGCTGCATGCTGAATCCGGAACAACCAAAAAGAGAATCTCATCCAAGAAAAGTAAAGATAGTACAAGTCTGCAGCTGACACAAAGTGGATGCAGAAAGTCAACCACACATTCTTACTTATAAAGGTAATACTCTGCTTGATCAACTTCCTCTCTGGATGATATGTTGTCCACAAACTGAAACAAAAACAGAAAATAATCACTCCAAACTGTGTATCTTCAGAAATAAAACTTATTGACCGCTTGAACAGAAACAGGAAGAGTACAGCACATTTACAGCTCACCCTTGATACAGTCAGAGAGCTAACAGGGAGATTCCTGTCGTACGTCCTGTCCATAGAGGTGGCCAGCAGAGCTGAAAATTAAAAACAGCAAGATTATTTAAACAATTTATTTTGTACTACACATTCTACTCATTGTGTATTTTATGGACAGTGACAGTCATATAACACAAGACTCAACATATATTCCTCAATTAAACTTCTGGAACATGTTGTATCCAAAACTATTTCTATTTTTGTCAGCCTCATAAACTGGGTATCATCAGATACATTATTAGAGCCCAGTAAGATTGTGATGTTACACTGCCACACTGTGTTGATCAATTGCATGCACACATTGATTGTGTAGTTTCACACAACCATGCAATACCTTTATGCAAATATGCATCCCTGTTTTACAGAATAAAAGTTCTATTATCAGAAAACAAGAAGGTACAAAGGAAGCTATAAAACAACATAATTCCTGTTGCCAATTATGTTCCAGCTTCTACGTATAAACATTTTAGTAGTTGTATAAATATATTCAAGGTGGAAATGTTTTCATTTTCTAACATCTTGGGTCACTTTGGCAGAGTTTCACTAAATGTCATTTGTGCTGTTTTTAGTTCTCTCAAATGTCAGAATGTCAATGTTGACTACATGATATGATATGAACAGATATGGGTAATTCACAGTTTTGGTTATTTGAATGGGCTTTTTCAACAAGAGCTAGCCGTTAATGACCTCATAGATAGGGCATAAAACACTCAACTTCTTGAGAAATTCTGATTTTTTTTTTTAAATCCCAAAACCCCTCTCAGTAACCTGTTACTTTTTAAAGCCATAAGACTCTTAATTGCACTTGAATTTCTCCTTATTCTAGAGGTTGGGTATCATTTTTATACAGATTTCCCCAGAAACATTGAAGTTTATAAAGTTGGTTATGTCTCCTCCTGTTGGGCTGAATATATCTTTCAACATGCATATTAGCAATGTTAGCACCAGCTGCTGCTCTTACCCAGATTCTGAGGGTCTGTCTCTCTGGACTCCCACAGCTTGGTGTCTGTATAGGCTGAGGACAGCAGCCACCTTCTAGCTGCAAACAAAAACAGTCATTCAGCTCGTGTGTGGAAGCTGGTAAGGCACTAAACTACGCGTTATGTAGCTAGCTGTGGCTAACTTTACTGCCTCAAGGAGCAAGAACACAAGATATTTCAGCTTGAACAAAAAACTCAAAATGAAACAAAGATATCGACATTAAGACAAATAAGATTTCAGAATTTTGTCAACGTCAGGTGTAAACTTTACCTGCAAATGTCGGGGATAAACATTTAACTTTGACAGCTGCAGTCATAAAGCGTTTCAACACGGAGGCTGCCATTTTGGGATCGTACCATTTCCCTCCCTGGAGGGGGGATGTTTCTTGTTCTGACGTTTTGTTAAAGCAAACGTAAAGTTAATATAGACGCATTACCATTATTTTGATGCACATTTAAAACCATCTCTAACGTTATCAGAGAGAATATTGTAACAGAAAATCAACAATGAGGCTTATCAAAGAAATTAAGGTACGAGGCTGCATTAATTTTACAACTATTTTGTAACAATAGAGGGCGCTGTTTAGGGACTCCTGCTGTGTGTTTCCATGTGTCAGAGAAACAATGTGAGGCAATGTCACAAATGACTTCTTCATGAATACTAGGGCTTTACAATCAGACATTTAAAAGATTACGATTGATTGACCAATAAAATACCCACCCAGAGTTAATGGAAAGATGTTTATGAAGCTATGCCAATGTGTTTTTGTTATCAGTTTGTATTTTTGTATGATGTGGTTGTTGGTTGACAGTAAGCCATTGTTTCTGTTTTCCATAACAGGACAGCCATGTGATTACCTGAATAATGAAGTCAGTTCTTTAGGGATTGGAGGAGGTGATAGGTTGAGTCTTTGGGTGGGACTCTTTTGTCAAACAAAACGTGGAAGACTTTTAGCACCCTTTAGTTTTCTCGCTAACCGACAAAACAGGAAGTCCTTACCTGAGTTAAAGTGAAGAGAACATAGGAAGTGAATATTTGCACAGTACTCACACAGCTAAAGATACACTTACAACTGATTTTAATAGATTAGGACTAAATCCAATATTCTATTCTATTCAATTTTATTCCAGTCAAAATTTTGTATTGACTGTAGGGATCTCATATATTTGTAGGTGATATTTGCGTCTATGTAGATTAAAAGCGAAAAGTGAAACAAAACTGCATTATAATACATTAAGTTTTTTGTACAGGATAACGGGTGCCTTTAGTGATGTACCATGCTTTTATTTTGTAATCTTTAAAACACTGAGGTTTAGTTTTATTTTAATCAAGCCCAAAGACACCAAATGAATCAGGGATATTACTGAAATACTGCAACCTAGAAAAGACAAGGTACTTTTTAATATTTTATTGTGTTTAAAAAAAATATTCTAGCATTTTTTTTATCTATTTTGCGTCTTCTACATGGTATTCTCAATTAATAATGGTTTACTAATGTTAAAATGCCCGTTAAATTAATCTAAATCCTGAACTGTGTGTCTTAAAATGCATTCAAATACCAGTTCATGTTCATTTACGAGTGCTTAAGTGGCTAACAACAATAGGTGTCAAGTGTACG